>JADRCD010220796.1:0-10441 GCA_019843815.1 Montemys delectorum | reverse complement strand
CATCATCATCATCATCATCATCATCATCATCATCATCATCATCATCAAATCATCACAAAAATAATAATTGTTTCTAAAGATAAGAGTGTTATTTCTCCTTCTGCATGCCCAGAGCTCACTGTGTAGACCAGACATGACTTGGGCTCATCGAGCCCTACATGCTTTTGCCTCACAAGTATGCCACCATACTTAACCTTAGTCCTAAAATTTAAAGAACAATTAGACTTCTGTTGTTGTTTTGTAAATGTGTGGATTTGTGCATGTAGAGTGCTTATGTAGTCTGAGGACAACCTCAGGAAATTGCTCCTCCTCCCTCCTCTCAGAGTTCCAGGCATTGAACGTCCGTCTACCCTGTGCAGCAAGCACTTTTCACTTGCTCCAAAATTTAATTTAAAAGATTTTTTTTTGCATTTATTTATGTGTGTGTTTGTTAGTGCACACATGGAGGTCAGAGAACAAATTGTAGGAGTCCATTCTCTCCTTCCTCCATGTGAGTTCTGGGAATCAACTCGAGCTATCAGCCTTGGCATCTTAAGTATCTTTTACTGAGCCATCTTGCTGACCCCCAAACTTCATTTTTGAAAGATTTTTGCAGTGGCTCTCAAAACTCATGAAACATTACTTTATATAAAGAATAGCCCAGGTGTGGCCTTTAATCCTAGCACTGGTGGGTAGAAGCATCAGAGGAGATCTTGGTGAGTTCGAGGCCAGCCTGGTCTACATAGCAAGTTCCAGGACAGCGGTCACTACATAGAGAGACCCTTTTCCAAACAAACAATAACAACAGCAAAACACTGAGCAAATGTTTGTACTCTCAGACCTTGAGGGGAAGAGCAAGCACATCCTGGAGACTTGTAGGCTACCCACTCTGGCCTACCAAGGGAGCGGTCCTCTCCCAAAGGAGGGCAGAGGAGGTACTGAGAACAGTGTATGAAATGGTCTGTTGGTCCTAGCCTGCATATATGTACACATATGTGCATGAACTCTCACATACATGCATTAAAGAAGACGTCATTACCAAATCAACAGTGATTTCACACTTCAGTACATGTTGGATCTTTATACTTGGAATTGTAGCCATGTTGTATGGGTCTCATGGTGGGAAATAATGGATCAGTAGGCAGACACTAGACTGCAGTGGATGCACTGCCCAGTCACAGAGGGCTGTGCCAAGTGTACTGGTAAGTCGAGCGAGGCTTCTCGGGAGTCTGATTCTAAACAGGTTGCTGATGAGGAGTTTGCAGATGAAGGGGTTATAGGAAAGTGAGCAAAAGGGAGTGGGATCTGGAAGATGGCCTTCTCGAAGAAGAACAAGAATTGATAGTGGTTGTTGAACAAGGCCACTGGGATAAGCAGCAAAGAGTACTTAGGTATATAGTAGCTCAGAGCAGGGAGAAGGTGGAGACGTACACTTAACCTCTTGGGAACCCTCCTCCCTTCCTTTCCGTATGTCATTATAACAAAAGATAGCAAGAGGCAGCCTCACTCAGGACCAGCACTGCTTTATGCTTTATGCTGCTTCACTTGGTCATGGTTCAGACCCAGTAGTTATACCATTATCTCTCAGATCTTGTGAAATGTTGAGTTTGAAACACATGGCAGATACCAAACCTGCTATGATGCCTTAAATTCCATCTGTAATTTCAGGGGAGCAAACAGACCTTGGATGGTTTTTTGTTGTTGTTGTTTTAAAATTTATTTTATGTGTATGAGTACACTGTAGCTGTACAGGTGGCCGAGAGCCATCATGTGTATGGCTGCTCTCTGGCCCCACTCACTCCGGCATAATTCACTGTAGCTGTCTTTAGATGTACCAGAAGAGGATGTCATTACGGGTGGTTGTGAGCCACCATGTGGTTGCTGAGATCCAAACTCAGGACCTTCAGAAGAGCAGTCAGTGCTCTTACCTGCTGAGCCATCTTGCCAGCCCCAGACCCTGGATGTTAATCCATGTAGAAGGAGTCATCTTATCTTTGCTGAGCTGGAAATTTCTTTCCTGATAATATAACAGAATGGGAAAAGTTATAAACATTCACACGAGAAAACCTCTCCAAAGAGAACAATGACGTCGAGAGGCCTGTTAGCTGAAAGCTGTGAACTGGGATACTACTGTCTAAGCTGAGAGCCAAGTCCTCTGGAGTTCACTGTAATCTGGGCTCTATGAACATCCTCTTGGCCCAGATAATGGCTTGGACTCTCATCCCACTTCTGTTCCCCTGGACCTTTTTGGGTATTTGGGAATGTGTATGAGAGTGCAGGTACCAGTGGAGGCTAAGAGGGGGCATCAGATTCTTTGGAGCTGGTGGTTATGGGCATCACCCCGTCCCCAAAGTAGGGGCTGAGAGCAAGCTTGGGCCTCTGCAAAAGCAGGTTACACTCTTAGCAACTGAACTATATTCCCCAGCCCCATTCTAGAAAATTTCCTATTGAAAGAATTTAAGTGGGAAGTAACACGATACGATCAGCTTTGCATTTTGGAAATCTTGTGCAGACTGCGTGTGGAGACTGTAAGGTTAGAGAGGTTAGGCTGGGAGGCTGTCCACTGAGTGTAGACACTGGAGATTAAATCTCACAGCCTGAGGTTGATTCCCAGTACCCACATGATAGAGGGAGGTAGTGGCTCCCACAGACTGTCTTTTTTTTTTTTTTTTTTTTTTTGAGACAGAGTTTCTCTGTTAGCCCTGGCTGTCCTGGAACTCACTCTGTAGAGCAGGCTGGCCTCAAACTCAGAAATCCGCCTGCCTCTGCCTCCCAAGTGCTGGGATTAAAGGCGTGTGCTACTACTGCCCAGACTACAGACTGTCTTTTAACATGTTTGTGTGTGTGTGTGTGTGTGTGTGTGTGGAGGGGGGGTACGTGTGTGTACCTGTGTCTATACCCTTCCACCAAATCAATAAACATGTAACTTAAAAGTTTTCAACTAAGGAATCTGTGGAAAATGTTGTGATAATCACCTGAGGGAGGGATGCTGAGGGCTAAGATTGGGTTAATGGCTACAGAAACAGACAGGTAGACAATTTGAAGACTTGTAGAAGGTATTTTAGAGCTGGGCATGGTAGTGCATCCAGCAATCTTAGCAGGCAGGCCAAGGCATGAGGACCGCTTGGATTTGAATTTGAGAGCAGCCTAGATCCCCCACCCAGAAAGAGGTGGTGGACATGGTGAGGAGGGTGGGGTTTGCGGTTGGTGTTCTCTCTTTCCTCTCCTGTTAACCTGTTATCCGTGAATAGAAGAATGTGAGCAATGCACTGTATGAAACCCCCATTGTAGATGGCATGATGTTAGCCCCTGCAGAATTTATGCTCACAAATGATGCAGAAGTTACTTCCTCCCCCCAGTTCTTCATAATGTTTTGTGTTGGATCACATTCATAGCTACCCTGGGGCATATGTGGGGGGTGGGATACAAATGTTTCTACTAAAATATCCACTGCTAATTTCCAGTAATTTTTTTTTTTTACAGGTGTAAGACTATCCAGGAAAATCTATGGCTCTTTTATTACGTGGTTTAAAATTCTGTATTATTAATTTCATTTTTTATTACATTTTTACTTTTTTGAGTGTAGTATGCCATGACTACTGCCCTGACTGTCCTGAAACTTGTAGTAGTTCTTCTGCCTCCACTCCCAAATTCTCCCAGTATTACAGGTGTGCACCTTCATGCTCAGTTTTGATGGTTGTAAGATTAATAAGCCACCTATATTTCTATATAATGTTTTAAATGTTTTAGAGAGCCAACAGCATGTATATTTTACATATGAGGCCCATTTTCTCTGTTAGTTTGTCATCTTTCATGGTAGTCTCCTGCCCAGTTTTATCTGCTTGGTAAAAAACAAAATCCAAGTTAGTTTGTATTGAATATACTTTGTGGGTTTTTTTTTCTTTTTAAATTATTTTTAGCTATGAAAAATATAACATATTCACAAAATTTCTTTAGGACTTCATGAGTTTGATGCCTTGAAGGATCCTGAAGTGAATGAATTTAGAAGAAAAATGCGCAAATTCAGTGAGGACAAGATTCAGTCTCTAGTGGGGTTGTCTTGGATTGACTGGCTAAAGCACACATATCCACCCGAGCATGAGCCGTCTGTCCTGGAGAACTTGGAAGACAAACTTTATGGAGGAAAGCTGGTTGTGGCTGTGCACTTTGAAAATAGCCAGGTAGTGTTTGATATAGTATTTATGTAATTCTGTAATGAGCCTCTGATTTGACTGATACTCCATTCTTAGAAGTGCTTCTTGCTTAGAAAGCACTACTACAAAGAAAACTTGCAGAGCTGATAGACTTAGTTTGTAATTGTGTAGGATTGTCTAAAGTAATAGCCTTTGTACAAACATTTTTGACATGTTACAATAGTATAAAAATGAGTTGTCAAACCACACTTCTTAATTATCTTTTAAAGTTGTAAAGGAAACAAAACATTTAAAGAGGCATTTTATTTTTACTTTATTGTATGTGTAGGAATGTTTTGCCTGCATATGTGTGTACTACTTGCATGCCTGGTGACCACAGAGGCCAGATGGCTTTGGATCCTATAGAACTGCAGTAACAGACAATTGTGAGCTGCCATGTGGTGCTGGGATTTGAACCCAGGTCCTCTCCAGGAGCAGCTGGTGCTCTGTACTGCTGAGACTTCTCTCTGGCTTCTTAAATGGCAGTGGGGAAGCCTAGTTACATGACTCATCCTCCCCTCCCCTCCTCTTCCTTCCCTTCCCCTCTCCTCCTCCTCCTTTCCTTTTTCCTTTCCTTTTTCCTTTCCTTTTCCCTTTCCTTTCCTTTCCTCTCCTTTCCTCTCCTTTCCTCTCCTTTCCTCTCCTTTCCTTTCCTTTTTCTTTTTCTTTTTTTTAGTTGTGTCTCATGAATGGCCTTTTTGATCTTCTGTCTCCTGTCCCCATTGTTGGCATTGCAAGTATACATCTGGCCTGGTTTATACAGCATTGGGATTTGAATCCATGGCATGGCACCTACCAGGCAGACACTTGGACTGAACCTTCCATTGCTGTTTTATTTGACATTGTTTACTTGTGTAGCTCAGCAGTAGGGTGTTAACCCATGCACACAAGGCCATAGGTTCAAACTCTAGTAGTTCTCTCCCCTCCCCACCCTCATAGTTGGTATAATTGGACAGAAGTCATTAATTGATAGGTTAATCAGCAATAAGGTATGGATCTTTTCTTACCAGCTACCAACACATATTTTTTTGTCTGTGCTGGGCATCAAAGCCTAGGCCATGGCATAGTAGTACACACCTATTATTCCAGAGTCAGAAGCAGGCAAATCTCTGAGTTCAGGACCACCCTGTCCTACAGAGTGAATACTAGGGCAGTCAGGGCTACACATAGAAACCCTGTCTCCAAAACTGAAAACAAACAACAATAACAAACCAAGCCATCATGCTAGGCCTGTGGGCTGCTGCCGAGCTCTACCCCTAGCCCCAGGTTTTGTAATAATTAATTGAACACTATCCATTGACCTCTTACCTGAGAATAAACTTCAGCTAATTTTTGGTGTGAAGTTTTTTTTGGAAACGAAACAAATGATTATGACATTTAAATAATATGTTTGCTAAGGAAACAATGTCATATATATATAATATATATCACATTTGTTTTATTTTCATAAAAGTAGGAGTCTGCTCAAGTAATATATTTTTTAAATGACCAGTAAATATTCCTATTAACAAAGATTCCAAACCAAAGAATAAACTTAGTATACAGATCCAAAGTATCCCAGCTGGCCCAGAACTCCTAATATTCTGGCCCTACTGCTTAAATTCTAGGATTATAGGAGAATGCCACTATGCCCAGCAATTTTAGCTAAATATTAATTTTTACCTTGGGAGCTGTGATATTCAGAATGCAATAACATTACTTCTAAATTATCAGAGAACAAATTATAAGTGTGTACATGTTTAGCATATAGAACATCTGAGCACAATTATGTTTTCCCAGCAAATATAAAAATATGTATCACATTTTCTGCCCTCCCCTCTTTTAGGATGTATTTAGTTTTCAAGTGTCTCCCAATTTGAGTCCTATAAAAATAAATGAATTGGCAATCCAGAAACGCCTCACTATTCGTGGAAAGGAAGATGAAACCAGCCCCTGTGACTATGTGTTACAGGTCAGCGGGAGAGTGGAGTATGTGTTTGGAGATCACCCACTAATTCAGTTCCAGGTATGTACAGTGACTGACTGTCACTGCAGCAGTGTACATAGGTGCCTTTGCCTTCCAGATCTTTCAGGAAGTGCCTGGAGCTGACTGAACATTTGGAACCTACAGAAAGCTTTACAGAATTATATAATAAACATCTATCACTGGACCCTGCTCCTAGGTGATTGTTATGAAAGTTTTGGCAAGTGTTTTTTTTTTCTTCCCAGTTTTGTTTGCTTTGGACAGTGATTGTGCATGTGAATGTGTCTGTATGTTTGCTTTCTGCTGGTGAATTATTTCAGTGCTTAACATTGTTTTCCTGTAGCATGGGATCCTAACTGTGTTATGTATAGCTGCTTATTACTTTTTTACAAACATATTTAAGAGTTATATTCTGGAGGAAGTAAAAAAAAAAAAACCTTCTTGTTTAAATAGCTACTTGTAAGTACCTCATAGAAAAAGTAAAGTGTTTTTTTTTAAGGGCTAGCAAGATGACTTATTAGTAAAGGTGATCACTGGAATCTGCTGAGGGACGGAGTTTGCTCACAGGATCCTCTGTAAAGGAGGATGGAGATAACTGATTCTACAGAGTTGTCCTCTGACCTCCACAGTCACCACACATACATTACACACACACACACACACACACACACACACACACACACACACTAATAGTACCTTTTAAAAAGAAAAGGATTCTTTTAGTTTTTTGTTTCTTTTGTTGTTCCTGGGTATTGAACCCAGAGCCTTCTGTAATTTGAGCATGCGGTTTCTGCTGTCTAATTACCTTGAGATTTCTTTACCAGAAGGTTTGACTTTGTCATCAAGGAGCTTAAATATACTGTATTGATTTGGCAACTGAAAGATGGTTGTTATAGGAGCAGTAACTGAAAAGGGGCCAAGCTACATACAGGTCAGTAGAACAGCTTAAAGCCTAGGGTGGGTTGGTTGGTTGGTTGGATTCTGTCCCATTTTGTGGTAGTGTTAGGTCTTTGAGACCAAGGTTCCGCTCTCTAGAGGGATGTAATCCTGCTTCAGCCTCCAGCTGCTGAGCTACACAAGTGAGTTAGCTATCATGAGGAGTGTGGAGGTGCCACATAATGAGAGATAACTGTTGAAGCCAGCTGTGGCAGTGTATTTATGCTCCTAGCAGTGGAGAGGCAGAGGCAAGAGGTCTGGAGTCAGCAACCAGTCCAAGCTATTTGATCCCTTGTTTCAAGTGTCCAAAGAGAAAATGAGTTGAGATTCATTTAACAGGTAACAGAATTTTATACTGTCTGTTAAGGTTGTAGAGTGTCCTCTTGTTTAGGAGGGGGCCTAGGACAGGATAGCTTATGTGCACAGCTCTAGGGTAGTAAGCAATTGAGCTCTAGCTGAGCAGGAAGAAAAAGTTGAGTGCATAGTGAGCAACCGGGAAGCCCTTCTCTTCTTCATGGTCTGTTATCTTGCACAAGGCGTCCTCCATCAGGCTAGTATAGAACAAGTTCCATCAAGTTTTCGATCCATAGAAGAAGTTTATCTTCAGGAATTCATAGGATTTACATATATTTGTAATCTTAGGCAATAGGAATAGTCACTTTTTTTAAAATTTATTCTTTGTGGAACCTCCTGGTTTTATGAAAATAAAACAACCTTAGTCTGAAAGACCAGAAGGTCTTTCCTGGGTAAACGGCTGTTAACACTCACCTAGAATCCTGTGCTGCAAAGAGCCACCTCAGGCATCCTCTGAAGCGAACCACTTAGACCATTCCTGGCTGATTGGCCAGCGTGTGACTTGGGCATCAGACAAATAGATTTATATTTGGGTCTTAGAGATATGAAGTGTGTATGTTAACCCTTCTGATTTTCATTGCCACAACCTGTGAAGTGGAACTTGGTCTCCTGAAGACTCTTACTAAGAATAACCATAATATGTGCGTCTCTCTCTATTCCTAGGTAACTGGGTACTTAATTAACAGTGGTTATTTTATGTGGGTTTTTGTTGTTGATGGTGTGTTTGACAGGGTTTCTTGCACCTGCTAGGCAATGATCTACTTCCAAACTCCATCTTTGGCCCATAATCTTCAGAGACAGGGCCTCTTGCTCATACTGAGGTAACCTACTGTTTCTTATGCTAACCTCAAACTTGTGTACCCCTGGGTTTAGTTTCTCAACAGTGTACCACAAGGATGCGTCACCATGCTGTGCTATGCTGTGATTTTATAACATTTTCATTTATTTGTTTTGTGTGTATTTGTGTGCACCAGAGTGTGCTTATGGAGGTCAGGGAACAACTTTTGGGAGTTGTTTCTCTCCTACCACCGTGTAGGTCAGGGCTGAACATGAGTCATCAGGTTGGTGACTAGTGTCTTTACCTGCTGAGCCATCTAACCGACTCCTTGTTGTACTAGTTTTAACATTATTTTTATATTATGTGTATGGGAGTTTTGCCCTTGTGTATGTATGTGCACCATGTATATAAAGTGCCCACAGAGGCCACAGAGGCCAGAGTGGTTGCAGGATTCCCTGGAGCATCCATCAACTGCTGCATCTCCAGCTTTCCTGTGTTGTGATTTTAAATGACTATATTCTTGATACTAAGTTGAGTAACATATACCTATACTGTACATTTAGTATAGTATTGTTCATATTAATTTTCTTTGTTGATTTAAATGATGCCTGAAAATCTCTACCTTTACCTCTCTTGCTATTGCAGTATATCCGGAATTGTGTAATGAATAGGACCCTGCCCCATTTCATCCTTGTGGAATGTTGTAAGATCAAGAAAATGTATGAACAAGAAATGATTGCCATAGAGGCTGCCATCAACCGAAACTCATCCAACCTCCCTCTCCCTTTGCCACCAAAGAAAACACGAGTTATTTCTGTAAGTTCGTGTGTCAGCCTTTGGTAACCCCAAAGCCATGTGATTTTCAGTTTGTGTGCTAAGTCTCAGACCCATTTCCTTTACCCACTTCTCCTTCTGTGAAAATCAACATCTTTGCCAAAAGTTCACCACCATTTACTTGAAAAATAGCCTTCTTCTTCTGCATGGTATTTTTAGTGCCCCCTCACCAAATACTATCAGATTAGACATTATACTTTATCAGCTTGAGACACAGGACATGAGATATCTGAATAGGCAGTATATTTCTATTTTGTTTGTTTTTCTCAGTCGTGCTTGTAGCTCTGGTCTCCAACTTGAGGGTTAGAAATCCCCAGCAGCTTATTTCATTTCTGTCAGCTCAATCTGTTAGGACAGTTTTGGGAGTGACTATGGGGGTTAAAACCAGTGTTCCATTGTGGGTTCAGGCTGGCATGGAACTTGTTTAGACCCAAGACAATCATAATCATCCTGCCTCAGCTTCCTGTGTTCTGGAATTACAGATATGTTCCAACACATCCCACTTTGCTCTCTGCCTACCTCTCTCCCTCACTTTCTTAGTATTTTAACAGACACAGAAATCAAGTGACAATAGTGCTTCATTTGATATTTATGATTTTTGGCGGGGGATGGAGCTCTGGATAGGATTTCTTTGTGTGTAGCCCTAGCCGTCCCAGAACTCTCTGTATTGTAAGCCAGACTTTTCTGGAACTTAGAGATCCACCTGTTTCTGCCTCTGGAGTTCTGGGATGAAAGGTATGCGCCATCTTTCCTGGAAATATGTGTGGTTCTTACTTGTTAGATCAGAGCTGTTTTCACAGCATTGTGCTTTATGAGAGCTGGAAGACTTCCATGCCTAGTTAGGGTTACCATTGTGATAGCACACCACAACCAAGAGCTTGAGGAGGAAAGGGCTTGTTTGGCTTACATAGTACACTGGGAGAAGCCAAAGCAGGAGCTCAAACTGTGCAGGAGCCTGATGGCAGGAGCTCATGCTGTCCATGAAGGAGCGCTTACCCCTCATGGCTTGCTCACGGCTTTCCTGTAGCATCCAGGACCACCAAGCCTAGGGGCAGCACTACTTACAGTGGCCTGGACCGTTCCACAGCAATCTAGAAAAAGCACCACAGGCTTGCCTCCAGCCAGATCCTACAGAAACATTCTCGACCGAGGTTCCCTCCTCAGATGACTGTAGCTTTGGTCGGGGTGACATGTGGAGCCACCCAGCTGTCATGTCATATCCATGTCTTTCACTAAAAGCCTCTGGGTTTATTTTGTTGTTTTGCAGCATGTCTGGGACAACAACAACCCTTTCCAAATTGTCTTGGTAAAAGGAAATAAGCTGAATACAGAAGAAACCGTGAAAGTGAGTACTTGTGAAGAGGTGAATGGTCTTGAGCACTTATTTGTCTATTTCAGGAGCTC
>JADRCD010220795.1:0-12957 GCA_019843815.1 Montemys delectorum | reverse complement strand
CCCTTTGAAAACCAATGTCAAGGAACCCAGTGTGTCCTCATAACTGAAACCTATCCATACATTGAGCCCTAGGAGGTTCCAGATGTCACTGTGTTTGGAGAGAGGATCTTTTAAATAGGCAACCAAGGCCCAGTCACAATTGGAGCATCTATATCGCTTCCTCCAAGCCTCAAGGGAAACTGGGAAAGACAAAGAGAAAAGAACATAAGACTTGGCAGATGGTCTAGGGCCCTGTATAAGAGGAACTAGGAGTCAGAGACAGTGGATGTCAGAGTTCTTTGAAGTGTCAGAATCTTTCCGTCTTCAAGGGAACTGTCAAGCAGTGAGGGGTTGGGGAAATGAGGATGGGGTAAGGGTTGGGGATGAGGATGAGGAGATGAGGGTGAGGGTGGGAGTTGGGTTGATCAGGGTTGGGGATGAGGGTGAAGATGAGGGTTGGGGATGACGGTAAGGGTAAGGATGAGGATGAGGGTTGGGGATGAGGATGAGGATAAAAGTGAGGGTGGGGTGAGGGTGAGAGTGAGGATTGGAAATGAGGGTTGGGCATGAGGGTGAGGATGAGAGTTGAGGATGAGGGTTGGGGATGAGGGTGAGGATGAGAGTTGAGGATGACAGTGAGGATGAATTTAGGAGTAAGGGTTGGGGATGAGGATTAGGGATGAGGGAGAGGATGAAGGTGTGATTAAGGTGGGGGTGGGGTGAGGGGTGAAGAGCATGACAGGATACACAAGGCTCTTGCTTATTGGCTCACATCAGCTGCACAGGCACATCCTTATATTCTGAGGTCTTAGAATTCTAGGCACAGCTAACATACCCACTGGGCCCAAAGCCTCCAGTTCCTATTGAAAGGCAACCTGGTTGTCGGTTACGCGAACACGCACACACATACGCTCCATCTTTAAGTTCACCGAGATATAGTCACATATAGGCATACCTTCCGTGATGGTTTGAATGAGCAATGTCCCCTAAAGCTCACTGTCTGAACACCTCAGTTCTCAGTTGGTGTCTCCTTTTAGAAAAGTTATAGTTATGGAAAGTTAGGTGGGCAGGCTTGCTGGAGGGGAGCACACCACTTTGAAGTTTACAGCTCATCCACCCTCTCCTCTCCCTCTCCACTTCTTGTATGATCAGCCAGCTTCCTGCTCCTGCACTGTGGATTCCCTGACTGCTGCTTTGCCTTCCTCATCACGTCAGACTCCATTTTTTTTCCCGTGGTCATAAGCCACAACCAACCCTTTCTTTCTTAAGTTGCCTTTGTCATGTTTTTATCACAGCAATGGAAATGCTCTTGATGCTTTTTGGGCTACACACAAGCTCATGGGATGGGTGGTCATGAGGTGGTCCAGGTTCTCTTGTTCATTTTTTTTTTTTTTACCCTCATTCAGTTTTACCTTCATCTATCTCACCAGAGGAACGCTTCCCATGCTACATGGGGTGGACACAGAGATCACACATCCCATCTACTGTTGGCCCCAGACACATGCACATTAATGATATTCTCGGTAAATATTTAAATTTAAACAGAGCCGGCTCTATTTGTACATTTACTGTGTTTACTTTCTCATAGAGGGATGGAGGCTGAGTCCAGCGCATGCCTGAGAATGAAAATCGCTACTGAAAATTAATACATCATATTCTATCTGTGTTCTCTCCTGGCGTGGCTATGCTTGGGTTGTAGTTTGGGCAAATAAGAGTGACAGTGAGATTCCATAGATCTCTCAGAGTTCAGTATTCTTTGTGCTCAAGAGAATGAAGCTGCATAGCAAGTCATCTCTTACGCGCCTGCAGCAATGGCAGATGTGTGTGCTTTGAGTCCTGATCCAACAATTCTCACCTTCAAGATGATGGCCACAGACACAGAACTACAATTTAATGGATCTGAGGCTCTATGCTTGAACCTTTGGAATGACCACATGCCTACCACAGGCACAAGAACAGGTCTATGCGCCTAAGAATCTTTAGTGACTGAGAAACTAGACAAGAGAGCTGTTCTCTAAACAGGGACCCTGTGCAAACACCTGTTTATATTAGATACTGGGTTTTCAATGGTCGTTGGCACACATCCTACTGCACTGATTGGATTTTTGTCTACTTAACACATACAAGGACCATATGGGAGGAGGGACTTCAACTGAGAAAATGCCTTCGTCAGCTCGGCCTGTGGGGAAGATGGCGGGGACATTTTCTTGATCAGTGATTGATGCAGGACAGTACAGCCCCCTGTGAATAGTGCCACCCCTGGGCAGTGGGTTTGAACTATATAAGAAAGTACGCCATGAGGAGCAGGCAGATAAGCAGCACTCCCTGTGGCCTCTGTTTCGGATCCTGCCTCCAGGTTCCTACCCTGACTTCCCTCAAGGGTGGAATGTGATGTGGAAACGGAAATAAACCCTCTCCTCCCCCAGCTGCTTCTGGTGATGGTGTTATCATGACAGAAAGCAAACCAGGACACAGCTATTTCTAAATTACTGAACCTTTTGTGTTTCCTTCTTTCCATCCAGGCTTCGCTCCATTTCACTTTGAAATGGCGACTTATCTTAAATACTGACATTCAATCCTGGGCTCTCTCTGTCCCACAGCACCAGGGTGAGAGGAATTTTCTACCCTCCTCCGCAGGGTCTTGTGGGGTTGTCCATAGCCAATCACTTTCCCATACATTACCTGTACCAGATATAAAAGTAGAG
The DNA here is from genome assembly GCA_019843815.1 of Montemys delectorum. Classification (NCBI taxonomy): domain Eukaryota; kingdom Metazoa; phylum Chordata; class Mammalia; order Rodentia; family Muridae; genus Montemys; species Montemys delectorum. Next base: position 10,273 of record JADRCD010220795.1, on the reverse strand, counting down.
ACCAGTGGACAGGCAGGTTAGACCTTAGGCTTCAGGGTCAGAACTACAGTTTCTAAAACTGGGTGACTAATTAAAAATTGATTATAAATTTCCAGTTGGCAGAAGCTGCGGAGAGCCTTCCCTTTTTATTGGATTTCCATATATTGGCCTTAAAAATGCTGATGTCAAATCTTATGCTGCAGGTCAGTCTTCTTCTTAAATAATAATTCCAGACATATCTGTTAGTGACTTTCCCCCCTGCCCTGAAGGAGTAGAGAGCAAAGAATGACTGTGTGGTGAGGGGCAGCGGCCTTCTGGACATCAGTGTGAGATATGGTTACCTCACTTCTGCTTCCACACATTGGTCAGTACAGCCTGAGGGCTGTAGCAACTGGGTTCCCCATTGTTCTGAGAAAGTAAAGTGCTCAGGGTCCTGTGGATAACAGGCCACCGAACCAGCATCCACACGCCTCTCTACCATGCCTTACAATTAAACAACAGCTCTTGCCATTCGGGACAGCATTGTGGATGCCTCACGGCATGAGCAACTTCCTCAGGACACTGCATTTTGATTTTATTCTTCCTGAAATAAACCCATGTCTTTGAGTAGAACTGGTCAACAGGTGCATGTCCTTGGGTGGGGGGGGGGGGGGAGAATAGCTTGTGTGTTCTAGAAAAAAACGAAAGCAAGTGAAGACTGACCTCTGTGCACACAACTCAATGTAAGGAGGCCTGGAGAGTTGGTAGAGTACCACAAGGGGTAGGTGGATGGGATTTTGGAAAACACAGCTGGGCCTGGTTCCCTGTGGGGGAGCTCAGTGTGGCGGGAGTGGAACCCTCTGGATGTCTGTTGATCAGGGAAGCATAGAAAGGGGAGAGGATGGAGAAAGAAGAACAGGTACCATCCTTGCATCCAAACATGAGTCCTAGGCTTCGCTTCTAGGATACATGTGGGCTGGAATGGAAGAACAGCATGCTTGAGGTCCATGCAGCAGAGAGAGCAGAGACACCAAACTTGCCACTACCAGCTGGTGACATAATGGGTCACAGAAAGAGCTCTCCTTCCTAACCTGCCCCACTGCCTGGGGAGGATGATGAATGAGTTCTGCTTAGGTGTTGCAGTGTCCTGGGTCAGCCTGTGTCTGGGTACTCCTGGAAAGTTTCTTGGCCATCCATTTGATACTGGCTGCTTCTTTCTTCACAGAGTAACTGTTTTCCTCTCTGCTGCTCTGCTGTGCACCAAAGCCTACATGACTCCTCAAACAGCCCGGAGAAGGAAACGAGGTTTTCGTTAAAATAATAAAAACTGTAGTCCAGCTTGTATGGAGTGCCAAGTGCTGGAGCCAGATGGGAGTTAAAAGCTACTTAGTCAGCATGAGTCCTTGTAAGAATTCATTAAAAAAAAAAGTCATGAAGCTTTGAATTCAAGCCTTTCTGAAGTGATCCAACTCATGTGGATTAAGACTTAGGCCAGCGCACAATTTTGAAGCAAAAGAGCTGACCCTGGCAATAATTTAAGTTTTTTGAACAGAACACAAAACAGTGCAGCAGGCATGCGGGGCCTGGTATAAAAGAGGTGATTTGAGTTGAAACAAACAAACAAACACACAATGAAAAAAGAAAGAGCTAGAGAAGAAGAGGAGAAAGAGGGAGAGATAGAGAGGAGAGGAAAGAGGAAGAAAGGGAGGAGGGATGGGTTGGAAGAGGAGGAAAAAAATTATAGGAGATAGGATTAACGGATGTCTACATCAAGCAAGATAGCTAGCTGAAGGTGAAGGGCCTGACTCAGGCTGGGCTACGTGGAAGGGCAGGGGAGACTGGAATGAAGAAGGTCAAGAGTAGACGAATGGGCAAAGGTCAAAGGTAAGTCCTTCAACCTGCCTTCCTAGTGTGGCTTCAACCCAGGTGTGAACCTAGTATGTCCCAGGACATTTCAGATCTGAACTCCCTACTCAGGGCCCACCCTATGTCTCACCATCCTCTTTAGTACGGGTAAAGATCTGCTCACTCCGGACGCCATCCCCTGCACGGGTGAAGGCCAGCACCTGGATACTGTAGTTGGTGTATTTCTCTAGTCCATCCAACTCCAAGGAAGGCTGTGTGGTGGTGACGTTCTTAATCTCGCCCAGTTCTGGAAGACAAAAACCAGAAGACGGGGCCTCATTACCAAGCCTATCACTCTGTCTGTGGCTGTCCTACCTGTCACACAAAGTACAGGGAGGAGCCATGCAGAAGTGTCACAAGGCACCAGTACCATGGACCATTTGAAAACAAAAAGCATTAGATAGCAAAATGTCTGAGAAGACCAAACAGAAAAATTGACATGGGGAACAGTAATCCATTCTTGGTAAATCAAATTTCAGCATCACAGTATCACTCTTGGAGGGTCTCACACCAACAAATACCACTGGGCACCTGACCAGTGACCTGTCTGTGTATACTTAATCGCTGTTCATCATGAAACGTCTGCAAGGTGAGAATTCCTTATATGTACGTGTGTATATATGTATGTGTATGTGTATAAATGTATATGTGTGTATATGTGTATGTGTGTATATATGTATGTGTGTATATATGTATATATATGTATATGTATGTGTATGAATGTATGTTCATTCATTCGTGATTAGTGATTGATGTGGGAGGGGCAATCACACCATGGGCAGTGCCATCCTGGGCAGGTCGTCCTGGTGTCTAAGAGAGCCGTGAGGACCAAGCCAGTAAGCTGTGTTCCTACTCTAAGGTTGTTTGACTTCCCCTCATGATGGACTGTAAACTGTATGCTGAAATAAACCCTGTCCTCCCCAGATTGCTTTTCATGAGTGTTTTATCCTAACATGTATTTTGACATGCGTATAGGCATGCATGTATCTGGGGTACACATGCCCATGTATATTTGATGTCTGGATTCATTCCTGTTCATGCCTTCATCATATTCATTGAGGTAGGGCTGCTCAATCAAACTCAGAACTTAATGATATGCCCTGGCCTTGCTAGCCAGCCTGCCTTGGAGATCCCTGCTTCTGCCTTCTATGATTGAAATTACATGTGGGTCGTCATGCCATCTGGTCCTCACACTTGTATGATGAATGCTTTAACAACTGAGCCATCTCCCAGGTGCATCATTTATATTTTTAAAGTTCTACGGTAGCATATGCAGAGATTAGGAACCCAAGTTAATCTCAAATACCTGAGCTCAGATGCACCCCATTAGCAGTTCCAGCTCTAGCCTGCATCATTGACGATGTCACCTTGGTATGCATAGGATTCCCAGAATGCAGGTGGCTTCTACAACTGAGCCTATCTCCTTGGTAAACAAAAGAGCAGCAACTGCGAGGTCTGCGGCTGGCGGTTTGTGAGGGACTCACTCACAAGCAGTCTGGCTGATGGTGGTCTGTGAGGGGAATGGACAAGCATTCTGGCTGGCAGTGGTCTGTGTATCAGGATCTCCAAGTGTGTTTGTGCAGCCACACTGAAGAATCCTTGACCATGTGTGTGCATGCCTCAATATGGCTAAACAGACATATAATGAGATTTGAGCTGGGGCTGATCTGAGGGCTGGGCACACTCCTCACCTCACCTAGAGTGAACTCGAAGGGTAAGATGTCAAGCGCCACCTACTTTAAGATTATGACATGTGATATATGTGGGGAGTATGTGTACAGAACACAAGTAATACCCCTGTCCAGAGCATATGTAATATCCATGTACAGGCACATGTAGTACCTGTGTACAGGGCACATGCAATAGCTGTGAAAGGATATGTCATATGTGCTGGGTTATGATGTTTGTGTTGTATAGTAACTGCAGTGTTTATACTGTGTATGGGTGTGTTTGGCATTTGTAGCATGTAATGTATGTACGGTATGTGTGATGTGTATTTTGTGAGAGAGCTTAGTAATGTAAATTGTGGTATGTGTAGTGTGTATGGTATATAAGGAATGTTTGGCATTTGTGGTATGTGCATGTGTTTTATGGTAGGTGTGGTGTGTGTTTAGTAGTGTGTCTAGTATGGGTATTGTAGTATGTCTGGTGTGTATAGTATATGTGTGTGTGATATGTGGCATATGTAGCCTACATGTGTGTATAGTGTAGTATATGATATGTTGGGAGTGTGTGTGGTATGTATATGTGTAACATATATGAACATATTATTATATATGTGTGTGTAGGTGTAATCCATATAATTTTATATATATTATATGTGGTGCATGTGGATGAGGTATGTATATGTGTTATAGTATATGATATGTTGGGAGTGTGTGTGGTACGTATGTGTGTAATGTATAGGTATATACACACACATATAAACATGTGCTATGTATGTATGGGTTATGTATATGTGTGTAGTACATATAATGTATATGTGCATTGTGTGTGTGTGTTGTATGTAGTATGCTCATATATGATACACAAGTGTGAAATGTTTTCTAGGTCTGGTTGGGTCAGGCTTTCTTATGTCTCCACACTTAGGGTTTGTAGGATCTAGGAAGGCTGGGTAAGAGATTGTGAGGTGGGTGCCAAAATACCCAGTGATTACATGGAATGCCCTGCTGACCAGAAATGCTATTTCTTAGAGGTGCTTTAATTTCGGATCATTTCTTTAGATTTTGGAAGCCATGAAGAGAACATCTGTAATAGACAGTAACCACACTGACTTGTCCCTGATTCTGTGAGTAGAAAGAACCATCCTTAGGAACTATGTTTAATGATGCTCAACTATTCAAACTTTAAAGCTTGATACGTGTAGAGACACCACACAGTGTACAGAACAGTCTACACAGTCAAACTGGATGACCATAGACATCACATTATACATTTTATTACCCTACTCTATGCTTTTTTTAAAAAAGCTTTTATTTGTGTGAGGACTTCTACAGTTAACTTTTTTGCTTCTGCCACTGTTTTGTGGATGGCTCCTGCTGGCTTGGTCCACATGCATTAATATCCTGCCTCTGTTCATTATTCCAGAGCCCCCTGAACAAGCTCTACCTTCTCTCGTCCCCCAGCCTCAGACTAGAGCAGATGCTTAGTTAATTTGGGTCTGCTGTGGATCCGGCATGTCTCTCTAGGCTGTCTCCCAATGCGGGGCAGCGGAGGAAGCACGAGATTCCACTCTAAAAGGATCCAGGCCTGGCAGTCAGTTCTGGAAACACATCCCTTAGAATATGCATGGCAGAAGGTCACACAGTAGCCATGACTCAGCAGAAGGCAGCATTTGCTATGGTGTCCTCATGCCTTAATTTGGTAACGACAGTGGAGACATCTGCAGCCTTGAGGGGCTCACTGTGCGAGATGGGACCTGGTTAGCAGAACAGACCCAGTGGTCCTGAGCAGAAGTACCATAGACTTCTCTACTTGAGCTCCTTACCCTGCAAAGGGGGGAGCCAAGAAATGCAATCTGCACCCAGGCACAGAGGCTAAATAAAGGATGCTCTGTGCAGAGGGGAGGTAGAAAGAAAGGAGGCAGGGTATAAGGGGACAGGAAATGAGAGGCATGAAGAGAGGAAGTGGGAAGTGAGGGGTGGGGAAAGAGGGAACAGGGAGTGAAGGGCAGGAAGGGGAAGCAGGAAGTAAGGTGCAGAAAGAGAGGCACAAAATTGATAGACAGGAAGAGGAGAGTCTAGAAGTGAGGGGTAGGAAGAAAGGGGATGGGAAGGGAGGGGCAAGAAGAAGGAAGGGAAGAGGCAAGAAAAGAGGCAGGAAGAAGGAAACATAGTGGCTACAGGGGCCAAGGCATAGGAGCATGCTAGGAATGGAGAGCTGTGGGAGATGTGTGCACTGTCTAAAACTGGGGTTTTGGATTTGATGGCTCCTTATGGAGACAATGACATGCCTCTTGAGGTGTTCTGGGATTTCCCTGGAGCCCTCACACACTTCTACGATAGATATGTAATGCTCCTTTGCTGGGGATCTATTCAGGGAATAAAGGGGCAACGTTTAAGTGCACATGTTATGTAGAACATTCCAGATGTGTGGTTCTCAACCTTCCTCATGCTGCAACCTTTTACTACAGTTCCTCATGCTGTGGCGACCCTGACCATAAGATTATTTAGTTGCCACTTTATAACTGTAATATTCCTAGCTACTATTATAAATTATAATGCAAATATCAGATATGCGGGGCATCTGATATATGACCCCCTCAAAAGGGTCACACGCGACCCACAGGTTGAGAACCGCTGTTCTAGCTAGAGCTTAGTTATGAAAGCTGCCTGCAGTTTTGACGTAGACACTCATAATTTAGAAAATACAATCGTGTCTGGTTCCCCAACTGCCAACGTCTCTAGTCTGCTTGAGGCTGCTCTTTAAAAGGCACGCGTGTTCCCCAGGCTCAAGCATCAGGTGTGTGAAGAAAGAGGACAGCATTCAAAGGTGTCCCTGATGTCCCCCTACAACCCAACTTCACCCTACGGAGGGGGGTCTGCAGGCTGTGCTTCCCACGGGAGCATGCTTACCATCCACACTGACTCCTCTTACCTCCGTCTATTAGGTTGGCCCAGTAGATGACCCTGAATCCCTGGAGAATCCCATTCAAGGCCTCCTTGGACAGTGTGGACCAGGAGATTGATATGCTTTCCGGTGAGGTTGCTATGGCTTGGACGTTTTCAGGAGGGTAGCTGGGTACTGAAATGAAACAAGTACAGCCCGTGATCCCTGCGTAGGCAGTGTTGTCAAAGCAATGGTGGAGACACAGCTAGCTCGCTCACTGTTGTAGCGCACAAAGTGGATTGTACTCAGTCTCACAGGAGAAGGGAAAAAGCCGGTGCAATCCCCATGGGAATACTGCAACTCAGTTAAGTGTCTTGAGGCCACACAGTTGTCGAAGAGTGCGTCACAGCTCCTCCTGCCTACTCAGCAACTCCACTTTCAGGAGTTTATCCCAGACTTGAATTGAGTGTACGTCAAGCCTTAATGCTGAAGAGGTCACTGCTTCTCAGCCTTGTGCTCCCACTACCTTCAGTTACATTTAGGCGCATACAGCAATTTCCCTCCACATCTAATAAGTCTAGGCATGGATTAGAAGGCTGTTAAAAAATGTGGGAGAGAAGAATTATAACTACAGAGCTTCCCCACCTCGTCTCTGAAGCCTCCCTTTTAGGAGCATTGTGTTTTGTCAGAGGCAAGAGAGACAATAAAATTAATACATGCTATTATAATATATATGCTATTATAATATGTATAATAATGGTATGTGCTATTTATTCATTGATTGGTAAAGTCTCACTATGCAGCCCTGGCTGGCCTGGAACTTTCTCTGTAGACCAGGCTATCCTCCAATTCAGAGACCCTGCCTTTGCGTCTTAGTTGTTGGGGTTGATGGTGCCCACCAGCACTCCCAGATTATATACTATTTTAGGTATTGACTGTATGCCGGCGTTAAAGGTTGGAGAGAGAAGAGGGGCCAGTTGTTAACTGAAACTAAGTCATCAAAGCACAAATGGATACAGAGATAACCACTCCTGCTGAGTGTGGAGATGGAACATTCAGGTCTTGCAGGTTCTAGATAGTTAAGCCTTTTCTGGTCTGTGGTCAAAAGACACATTGTGCCAGTGGGTCATTTAAACGGCAGTGTGCTGATTTAACTCCACCATGCACAGAGCCTTTTGGACTGGAGGGTTCTCTATTGGGCTCTTCCCCTGCCTTATGGAAATGCTCACAAATTCACCTTGGTCACTAGGGGGCGCATCATCATTATGGGATCTGCTCCAGAGAGCCTGGAACCTCTGCAGAGGTTTTCTCTGGCCATAGGATACTTGGGAACATAAAGCAATCCTCGGGGAGAGGTAATATTAAAAACTATAATAATAGACAGAAAAATTCTAGAAGTTCTTGGTACTAATTTGGGGGAAAGGCTTGGATTTCTGCTCTCTGGATGGGGACAATGTTGGTCTTACAAGGTCAAAGGCCACTCTTGCATTCAAGAAGCAAAGAGGAAGATTCAGGAGGAATGCATTTGGCCTTTTGGATGCATACCCATCCAGGGCAGGAATACATTGATGTGGCAGGTTAGATATTTAGGTCAAGCAACAGGGAGCTGGGATGCAGGCCACAGAGAGCAAGAATATCACAGACTGCAGGCACCCAGACCTACCGTCCTCCAGGGTGGTGGTAATTATCTCCTGAGAAGAAGGTCCTGTGCCAGCCCGGTTGCAGGCCTGAACTACCAGGCCGTACTGGGTGAACTTATTCAGGTTGTCCAGGGTGTACACTTCGCTGTCCCCGGTGGTGTCAATACTGATGATGTTGAACTGGAAGTTACCCCCTGTGCTGTACTCCCGGTAGCCTATTTGGTAGCCACGTATGATCCCATTTTGTAAATGTTTCTTGGGAGCCTAAACAGGAAAGAGAAGAATACACTCAGGAAAACAGAAGTGGGGAACCACGGCTCACAAAGCAACCTAGGAAAGAATATAAAGCCGGATAATAACAGGGGCGAGTGCAGAAGCTATAACTCCTGCACAGCTCTCCCATGGCTGAAACCTAAGCCGGCACCTAGCTCTAACCGTGGGTCTGCTTCTCCTTTATGTTGATCCCTGTAAGCCCGTGATAGGCACTGTTGGAAATTAACAACTGTAACCAATAACAGACGTTTAATAGAATTGGGTCAATATGTTGTCATAAAGGTCGTTTACACTCACAGATTGCTTATTTCTGTAATTTTCTATTTAATAGTGTCAGGCCATGGTTGACAGGGATAGTAGAAACTCCGCACAGCGAAGTCACAGGCAGGGCAACTTCAGTGTGTTTCTTCCCCAGCCTGACCCCCTCGCCCTCTTCAGTGCTTCCACTATGAGACTCAGTTTTCACGGGATGTCGGTCAAACTTAAGTGGCAGAATAAATCTGACACTGTAGAATCTGTGCTCCAAGTCCCTAGGTCAGTCTGCTATGGTTAATTGGACTCCCTAATGGGAAGATAGTCATTTGGAGTCTTCACCAGGGATCTCACTAGGAGGCAGTCTTTGCTGTTCATCAGCTGCCTGTCTAACACCCACCTACTGTCTGTCTGTCTGTCTATCATCACCCCTATCTATCTATCTATCTATTTATCTATCTATCATCTATCAATCACCTATCTACTGTCTTCTATCACTTTATTTTCTATAAATTAATTACAAACTATGGATCTAGATTTCTCAGGCTATAGAAACCTTCCTGAAGCTCTGGAGAGCTAATAGTGCTCAAGGACAGGGTAATGAGCACATGGGCTCTGGAGAATGGTGACAAGCTGGGTGTGTGGCTGTCAGGTTAAGGCCAGTGGGCGGAGGCGACCTGGGAAAAACAGCTCATAGCTTGTAAGGAAGGCCTGGGCCCAGCAAGTGGAGTTGAGGGTGTGTGGGAAAAGCTGGCCGGGAAGGGAAGGAAGAGAATGCCAAGAGACACAGGGGTGAGGCATGATGGGAGGGGGTAGATGGAGTTCCAGGGCAGAACAAGTCTCTGAAAATCAGCAGTGCACGGAGAAGGGTGCAAATGCTAAGAGCACAGAGTGCTGAACTGGGGGGGGGGGGGGCGTGGCCTGGATGAGCTCAGCAGATCCTGTGTGTAGCCTGACTGTGCTCTCCTTCCCTGTTGAACAGATGCCTCAGGCTGGCTTCAGGATGTGATCTGTGCCATGGAGAACAGTACGTCCTTCATTCATTTGTCGTATTTTAAACTTTTAATTAATGCACAAAAGCCGCACGTGCTTGTGGGTACCTTCCTAGAGCAAATTTCTTCCTCTGTGGTTTCCGTGGGATGCAGTTGTTCTCATCCGACAAGGCTGTTTGAACACATGTGTGAGGGCCCACAGCCGAAAAAACAGCCAGGTTAGTCATTTACTATCTCACGACGCTGGCATGGGAGCTCACACATGCTTTGCTGTAACACAGACGGGTTCATTTTGTCTTTAAGGACACATAAAGATTTTAGAGTTTTAGGGTCAGAGCCCAACGAAGTTGCTACACTGCACCTGCTGACTTGCGTGTATAACCTCTAGTTAGTTAATAAAATTAATTTTCCTGTAAAAATCATTATAGGCAAGCCAATTTTACCAACAAAGAGATTTATCTCATTTCATGTAGATTTTTTTGTAATTATCAGATAAATGACTCAACTATAAATGATAATTTTTTGCAAATTAGATTCATATCCATTAAGCAGTCTGTCTAATTGTTCAGCTGGGTCCCTGCAGGGCTTCAAGAGAAAGCCAGTCCATCACAACATGAGGGCTATGCTGCCAGGTATACAGTGGAGCCAAACTCCTAAAAGAAAACTTATCTAGAGCAGCTGATTTAGAATCCTCCTAAGCAGCTA
>JADRCD010220792.1:0-17654 GCA_019843815.1 Montemys delectorum | reverse complement strand
TCAATGATTCTCAACCTGCCAAATGCTGCAACCATTCAATACAGTTCCTCATGTTGTGGTGACCCCAACCATAAAATTATTTTTACTGCTACTTCATAACTGTAATTTCCTACTGTTACTAATTGTAATGTAAATATCTGTGTTTTCTGATGGTCTTAGGCTACTCCAATGAAAGGGTCATCCAATGCCCCCTCCCCAGAGGAGTCGCAACCCACAGGTTGATGACAGCTGACCCTAAGTCATTTCCAACCACTAGGCCCAGCCCACACACACATCCTCTCTTCTGCTGCAACCTACTCTGCCCATATCAGACACAGAACTAACAAAAGATGTCGACATTCCCAGATCTCATCACAAAACTACAAACATATACTACAAATACAAAACTACAAATATATGTGCATGCATGCATGTACGCAAAATATCAAGCCAGTATCTCCTCTTTAAATCTCACCAGTCCAACATAAATGTTTGCCAGTGAGAGTTATGGAGATGAACCCCAGGACATAGAATTTAAAAGAATCACAAGCTTCAACACACAATCCAAGGCGTCCAAGGAAGACTCAGCATTAATGACTCAGCAAAATTAAGGAGAACAAAAACCTGGGAGATGCCCAGGAAAACAGAAAGTTCACAAAACTCTATTTCCAACCAGCTTATCCCTGGAGAGTTTTAAAACAAAGATAATTATGCCATCATCTCCTCCAATGCTTTCTACCTCCTAAAAATGTTCAGGGTTTCAAGACACCCCACAAATGATGCTACACCAGTACCCCAACTCTCCATTCACCCGTTGCCAGGCCACAGTGAGCAGCAGCTCCAGGTTCTTCCCTGACTCTGCAGTTCCCTCCACCTCCACATCTCTGTGTGTCAGCTCCTACTGTGTATCCAAGTCCTACTGCTCCAAGTCTCAGTGCTGCTTTGTCAGCCCTCCCTGACTCCTTGCAAGACCAATGCTGATTTGCATTCTTGTATCTTTACAAGATACAAGATACTCCTGGCTCTGCGAGGGCAGGACTGTGAATGGCCTGGATCCCAGTTCCATCTCCAACATTTAGCTCTCACCACATGATGGGCACAGAATGCTGAACTGGCTCTGAATTTCCATCAAGGGAATGTCTTGGGCTGTTACAACAAATACACGGGACAATTGAGAGGCAGCAAAAGTGTATAACTCAAAGTTCCGAAGCCTGTGAGGTGCAAGGTCAAATCACTCGCAGACCTGAGGGAGTAGCTAGGAAGCCTGCTCATGGGTTTCCTTCGTCAAAGAGGATGGAAGGAACAGACAGCCTCCTCAGATCGCTGTCAAAGGGGCCTGACTCCTACTAATAAGGGATGTCTCCTTGTGTCTTAACCATCCGCTAAGGCTCCTACCTCTTAATACTACAAAATAAATAAATAAATAAATAAATAAATAAAAACAATGAAGATTTGGTTTCCACATAAATTTTGGAAGGACATAAACATTCGAAATATGTAGGCGGTGATCCAAATCCATGTGATATAGGACTTCTCTATAGAAGTGACTGATTGTGAGGACATATTATGGAAAAGATAAATGAGATCTAAAAGAAGTGTGGGTTTTCCAGAACATAAGCATGATGATTCACTTACATAAAAACTATTTGACAATAGGAAACTGCCTAGGGGAAGAGAGGGAACTAGCAGGAGGGGGAGGGAGGAAAAGAAGAGAGAGATGTGAGGGAACATAGTCAAAATATATTTTATATTTTATAAAAAACGGCCTATATACAATGAATAGATGTCAATAAAATCCTATACAGTTACAATGGAAGTGGATTCAGAGTGGATACAGAGAAAGTAAAGATGGGAAAAAAAGTTAAGAGTAGAAATAAAAATCAAGTGAAGAGCTCATAGCCTCGAAGAATAGTTTCCATGGTGATTAAGGACATAACCTACAGAGAGGACAAAATTAAAAACAAGATTTTGAAGTTGGAGCAGTGTAATCGAATGAGACCCTCACTGGACACAACATGGTCAAGGTATTGAGAATTGTAATGTTAGTGAAATCAAAAGCAGGAGAAACTCAGCCTTGAAAAGTAGAAAGAACACCAAGAGCTGGTTTGTGTCTTAAAACATTCCCTGCCGTCTCAGGGGAATCTGAAGATAAAGGCTGGAGAAGGAGAAGACCATTGCCTGAGCCCTGTGAGGTAATGGCAGTTCAGGCTGAACGCTACGATGGTAAGGAAATGGGGGTTGTCCATGGCAACGAGGTCCCAGAAGGACTCTGTGTTAGGGTGAGGAGTGCAAAGAAGGAAGCCAAGGTGTCACGTGACTGGGGTAGATGCCAGCCCCACCCTCTGAGATGAGAATGGAGAAGGAAGAGCCAATTCCAGAAGCACGCGAGCCACTGAATACGCCATCTGACCATCAGATAGCAGCCAGATAATGCAACACACATTTTTATCCCAGGACTCTGGAGGCAGAAGGATTGGGAGTTCAAGGCCGGCCTGGAGTACACAGAAAGACTTTGTCTCAACAACTAAAATATAAATAAGTAGATACAGTTCTAAAAGATTAAAAACCAATGCTTTGGGTCAAAATTCCAGCATTCATTTACAGTGTGAATGTTGATACTGTTTGCATGGAAGCCCTGCGGTGGTTTGAATGAGAAACGACCTTGTAGCCTGGGACATTCAATGTTGGTCCTAGCGGGTGATACTGTTTGGGGAGGTTTAGATGGAGCAGTCTTGCTGGGGGAAGAGTGTCACTGGGAGCATGCTTTGTGATTAAAATCTCCGCACCAATTCCAGTTTGCTCTCTCTGCTTCATGCTGACGGTTGAAATGTGAGCACGCAGCTTCTCCCTCCATGCTAGTCACTTACCACCGGGCTTCCCTGCCATGATGACCATATCCTTCTGGAATCACCACGAACAGTAAACTCTTCTCTCTGGATGTGAGTCGCTTTTGGATGTGATGTCTTAGCAAAGCAACAGAAAACTAACTACTACAAGCCCCATGGCCCAGCACACAGCGAAGGCTTTCAAGTCTGGAAGAAAAATTAAATTTTAACAAACTTAGACTTTACAAAACTGCTTTGCCTGAAGATTAAAGGAGTCCTAACTATCATGAAGATTAAATATTAAAATAAATTATTTTATTTCTTAAATAGATGAAATATTATGTGCTCTCTAGTTTTGCATTTTAAATTCAGTTAAGGACTAAAATACTGGCGGAACTTGGCTGGCCTCGTGCTCTGAATTCAGGGCAGGAATTAACGCTGCTCTCTGTAGCAGACAAATATTTTTAAAGTTTAACAAGTGAATAGAGATGTTTCACCAGTGCAGAGCTCATGCTCTTGCCATCACTCATCTCAGAAAGGCTATATTTCCAGAAAGTTACTCTCTGGCACCTCAGCTTCTGTTCGCTGAATTTTAGCATTCTGAGACTCACTGAGAAGCCAAACCCGTTCAGTAGGAATCTGCGATTGCTTCCGATCATCACCCAATATCCATGCTAATTACCATGATTTAATTGTGGCTTGTTCCTCTTTTCCAGAATACTTATGAATTATTCTTTGTGTAATCCCAGGGTACATTATTAATGCACATCAAAGAACAGTTTAGTTATAAATATGCATGGCCTGCACAAAATAATTCTGTGTGTGAAATTTCATAACAGTCAGGCTCTGTCTTTAATTCCTCATACTGCCTGATCCCAGAGGGTTTCAATTAGGCATGATAATTATTTTATTCTTTTGGGGGGAAAGGTTAAGAAATCATGGTGTTATAGTCATCAAATGTCTTGAAAATAAAACATGATATAATCTGTAGCTGTTGCTGCAATTTTCATTCAGCTGTTGTCCTGGCTAGTTTATGTCAACTTAGCACAAGCTACAGTCATCTGAAAGAAGAGAGCCTCAGTTGAGAAAATGCCTTCATAAGATCCAGCTGTAAGGCATTTTCTTAATTAGTGATCAGTGGGAGAAAGCCAGGTCCAGTGTGAGTAAAGCCATCCCTGGGCTGGTGACTCGGTTGTAAGCAGCATCCCTCCATGGCTCTTGCATCAACTGCTGCCTCCAGGTTCCTGTCTTGAGTTCCTGTCCTGACTTCCTTCAATGATGAACAGTGCTATGGAAGTGTGAGCTGAACTAACCCTTTCTCCCCAACTTGCTTTGGCCATGGTGTTTCCCTTGCAGCAGGAAAAACCCTAAGACCGTTGTAAAATACATTCTCCTGACATAGAGTACACCATGGGTGCATCTGCTACCAACAGTTGTGAGATAGCACTTACAAGGATTAACTCACATTATCGAGAGGAAGAGATGTTTGGCATAAATTTAATTAGAATATGGCAGGCTCCCTTCCCATTCATCTTGTAAGGACTGGTGTCCTTGTTATGGCTTTTTCATGTTTCTTAAGGCCCTACCCTCCTCCCCAACTTACCATGTAAGTGTTCAAGGATAGATGAATTTCTTTTTTTTTTATTTTATTTTATTTATTTCATGTGTATAAGTACACTGTAGCTGCACAGATGGCCATGAGCCATCATGTGTGTGGCTGCTGGGAATTGAACTCAGGACCTCTGCTGGCCCCACTTGCTCCGGCCCGCTCACTCCAGCGGAATTTACTGTAGCTGTCTTCAGATGCACCAGAAGAGGGCGTCAGATCTCATTATGGGTGGTTGTGAGCTACCATGTGGTTGCTGGGATCCGAACTCAGGACCTTTGGAAGAACAGTCAATGCTCTTACCCACTGAGCCATCTTGCCAGATAGATGAATTTCTTAAGGCACTTCATTCCCCAGCTTCCAAGACAGGATATCTGTTTATTATAATTACAGTAATTTATAATTACTTTTTCTTCATGATTTTATGCAGTTTTAGCTCTCAAAATGGAGTTCACTCCAGGGAAATCTGAAAATAAATGTTACTTATTGTTTCACCATCTAGAGAACTAACATTTAATAAAATTTAACTAAAATAGGCTCAATAGTCAAGAGCACTGTCTGCTCGTGCTGAGGACCGGGGTCCGATTGTCAGCACCTCTGTGGCAGCTCACGTCTGTAACTCTGATACAACGGGATCGAATACCCTTTTCTATCCTCTGTAGATACTTCATACATGTGCTGTTCAGACACACAGGCAGGCAAAATATCATACAAACAAAAATAAATAGTTTTTAATGAGACATGCTAGGAACATAGCTGCAAAGAGGCTAAATCTGGATAAAAATTTAAGGGTGGTTTAAATTGTAAAGTAATTTTCCCCAGGTAATTAATCAATTCAGTTGTAACTTAACTAATCAATTCTTAGTAATAATAATAAATATTTGAAATTGTATGAAAGCTGTAGACCATTTCCCCACCCCAGAATGTAGCAAGAGAATAAGGCACTGAAGCTCACTGTACATGGCATTCACAGGGGTCTGTGGTGCACTGGGTGCCGTGTTCATTGATGTGTATGACTCTAATGGGTGCTAATCTGTATGCTGGGGACTGTTACTAGATCCACAAGAAGAACCTATGTAAAAGTTGCTGGAATCCCACAATGCTATCAGCCCATCATTCCTCAATGGCTCTCCTTCCCATCACCAGACAAGACAGAGAGATTGTTAGGGACAGAGACAAGGTGTTCTTCCCATGCCCCCCCCACCTTTCTGACCAGAATATGCCCCATGGTTTCTCTCTTAAGAAAGCGAGAGATCAGCTAGGCAGTGGTGGCACATGCCTTTAATCCCAGCACTTGGGAGGCAGAGGCATGCGGATTTCTCAGTTTGAGGCCAGCCTAGTCTACAGAGTGAGTTCCAAGATAGCCTGGGCAATACAAAGAAACCCTCTCTTGAAAAGGAAAAAAAAACCAACAAACAAACAAACAAAAAGCTAGAGATCAGGCTAACTGACTTCAGAGAACTTTTTCTGTGTCCATGTGAAGACATTTGATCCTAACACCATGAATGCCCTTGATTATTGATGTCAAAAAAACCCAAAAGCCGTAGTGTGTACACAAGGAACAATGAGGAAAGAACGTTTCCCTCCTGTTCCTTTATTTTATTTCAGGCACCTAATGTTTAGGGTCTCTTACCATCTAGCCACTTTGCCCCAACTTTGAAAGACTCCTTGGTCAAGAGATGCCAGGCTCTGAAAGCCAATTCTGAAGCACTTCCCCTTGTGCAGAATTGGGAAACAGTAAGGATTTACTGGGCCCTGACTGCTTCCTTGTCTTCAAAGAATGTTTACTGAGTGCTAGAGTCAACAGACTAGAATTGTCTAAGAGTGTTTACTGAGTGCTGGAGTCAACAGACTGGAGTTGTCTAAGGACTCCTCAAGAACTCCAACTCAAAGAAACACTAGTCCTCCACATGCTCCAACATGTAATAAGGCCACATGCTCCACTATGTTCACAGCAGCCTTGTGTATGATAGCCAAGAGCTGCAAACAACCCAGATGTCCCTCAACAGAGAAATGGATACAGAAAATGAGGTACATCTACACAATGGAGTACTACTCAGCTATTAAAAACAATGAATTTATGAAATTCTTAGGCAAATGGATGGAGCTACTTGAGTGAGGTAACCCAGTCACAAAAGAACACACATGGTATGCACTCTCTGATAAGTGAATATTAGCCTAGAAGCTCAGAATACCCAAGATACAATCCACAAACCACATGAAGCTCAAGAAGAAGGAAGACCAAAGTCTGGATACTCCATTCCTTCTTAGAATGGGGAACAAAACACCCATGGAAGGAGTTACAGAGACAAAGTGTGGAGCAGAGACTGAAGGAAAGGACATCCAGAGACTGCTCCACCTGGAGATCCTTCCCATATTCAATCACCAAACCCAGACACTATTGTGGATGCCAGCAAGTGCTGGCTGACAGGAGCCTGATATAGCTGTCTCCTGAGAGGCTCTGCCAGTGCCTGACTAATATAGGAATGGAGGCTCACAACCATCCATTGGATTGAGCACAGGGTCCCCAGTGAAGGAGCTAGAGGAAGGACCCAAGGAGCTGAAGGGGTTTGCAGCCCCATAAGAGGAACAACAATATGAACTAACCAGTACCCTCAGAGCTCCCAGGGACTAAACCACTAACCAAAGAGTACACGTGGAGGGACCCATGGCTCCAGCTTCATATGTAGCAGAGGATTGCCTTGTCAATCATCAATGGGAAGAGAGGCCCTTGGTCCTGTGAAGGCTCTATGCCCCAGTGTAGGGGAATGTCAGGGCCAGGAAGCAGGAGAGGGTGGGTTGATAAGCAGGGGGAGGGGGGAAGGAATAGGAGTTTTTTTCAGAGGGGAACTCAGGAAAAGGGAGAACATTTGAAATGTAAATAAAGAAAATATCTAATTTAAAAAGAAAGAAAGAAAGAAAGAAAGAAAGAAAGAAAGAAAGAAAGAAAGAAAGAAAGAAAGAAAGAAGAAACTCTAGTCCCCTCTGCATGTATAAGAAAATCTTCCAGTGGCAGGAATACAATCAATGTGGAGAGGACACCCTGGTAATGCAGGGGGGACACCCTGGTAATGCGGAGAGGACACCCTGGTAAGCCTCTTCACCCTGAGCCATGACCTACTTCTGTTTCCAACCACTGCACAAGATGGTTCTCATTCTGTGACTTGACGATAGGAATCGAGTCTCCTTTTCATCTCTGCCGCACCCAATCCCCCACTCCCTTCAAACATTTCTCAATGAATATCTAGATTCATTCAACCTATTCTACAGATTCTTTCAACCTATTAAAACAGGTTGATATTTTAATATGACATATTAGATGTACCCCAAATTCAGAATCATTTAGAATGCCACAAGTATCTGAAGAGTCAAGAACAATAAAGGCAATGCCATCCTATAATCTAGACACCACACTTCCGTAGATTCATCTGAATATTGCATTATTGTTTGCAGTAGACAAGTCACATTGGTCAAGCACTGGCCTTACAAAATACCTACTATGGCTCTGGGTTACAGTATTTCTAATCACTTTGATATGTACATGTTCTGTGTTATTAACTAATCAGTAATCTAAGAACCTCGTGTTCAGCTCTATAGATGAAACTTTTACTCAAAATCTGTTTTCTCGTTGTTTTCTTTCATGAGTTAGTAGAATCATGTCTTTGTGAAAAACCTAAGAGATAATAACATACAGAAGTCTTGCTACATGCAGACCCTGTGTCAACCACTTACATAACTGCTCTGCCAACGGCTGTACAGAACAGGGGTCACTCCCTTGTCTCCATTTGCCAGTTGATGAAAGTAAAACTTAGAGGGGTCACTAAGAGGGCTGGAGAAATGGCTCAGTGGTTAAGAGCACTGACTGCTCTTCTGGAGGTCCTGAGTTCAAATTCCAGCAACCACATGATAGCTCACAACCAACTGTAATGAGGTCTAATGCCCTCTTCTGATATATCCAAAGACAGCTACAGTGTACTTATATATAATAAATAAATAAATTCTTAAAAAAGAGAGAGATCACTAAGTTAGTAAATGACAAAGCCACGGAAACTCTATCTGCCTCTCTCCCTCTCTCCCTTTCTCTCCCCCCTCTCTCTGTCTCTCTCTCTTTTACACACACACACACACACACACACACACACACACACACACATCATAGCCACAGATGTGCTCCCCTTTGCAGTTCTCTTTCTTCATGAAGTGGCAGTGCCCAGCCTCTAGATCCATTTGTGCCAAGCCCCTCCCCAGTCCTCTAGGGATTACCTGAAAATTACAGAAAACTAACTTGGGAAAAGACGAACCCCCAATACATAATGCATACTCCAAATGTCCACTACACAGCTAGCCCACACAAGACTAAACACAATAGATTATGAGCTGTGTATAGAGGGGTGCTAGTGTATGTTTTTGAGGCCACGAAAACTCTTACCTCAGATCTTGCTGAACCTCTGTCCTTTATCAGTCTGCATCGAAGCTCACAGCCTAGTTTCTGAGACATGGTCTTACCTCCCTGTGTTATTCATCTCTGTGACTGTACTTGCATGTACACCCTATTTATGAAGATATTACTAAGGAAGGTTTCCATCTCTTGCTTGTATACTATAATATAGAATACACTATATAATATATATAGTATATATACTATATAATATATACACTAATCCATATCTGTGTGAAATATATATATACACACACACTAATCCATATCTGTATGTTGTGTTGGAGTGTGGCTGCCCTGTCTGCAAAAGGGAGTGGTCCATGTTCTGTCCCACCCTTCATATATTTCATTAAAAAATATTAACTCCTCCCATTTTCAGAGCTCATAATAGGGCTCAGTTATCAATTTGATTGACATTAAGAGTAACCTAGGCCTAGTGAAAGAGGCCTGTGTGTCTGAAGCATTTCCAGAAAGGATCAGCCTGTGGCATAGGAAGTAAGAAGGAAAGACCAGTGTTTTCCCTGGATTGTGCTGTGACTTCCACGGGGAGGACCAGAGCCGAAAGAAATAGTCAAGAGCTGGATTCTGGAGGACTACTAGGGTTACCAGCCCACACCAGCAAGTTAGTATTGTGGCTCCTTATGCCCTCAAATGGAGAAACAGAAAATGGAGAAGCTGGACAGAGGAGTGACGGGAACTCGGAGCAGCTCTAGTTCCTCTAGCTTTGCTAGGGACATTCTGGTTCAGTAGGCGAAGCATTTCACACTGCAGGTCTGGAACATTTGACCTCAGCTTTACAGGGAAAGCATCAAGTCCCAGGCCCCAGCATTGTTTCCAGGCCCATCCCTGGTTCCAGTCCACTGTCGACCTTGCCAAGCGAGTCTGGCTAGGGAACGACTCATCACTCCTTGTTCCATCTACAGGACCCCACAGGCCCTTTGACCCTTCCCAGCCCCCAACAGACCAGCCCCTCAATGTGTGTGGCACATTCCTTCAGTGGCCCTGATGAAAAAGAAAGCCGGGGGAAAGCTGTGCAGGTCTGTGTCAGCTGCGTCTTTCTGAGACCCTGTTTACCTGCCTCGCTGATCCCGGAGTCCAGCTTCCCAGCCTTCTAACACTATAGCTCAGTAACGGTAACTCTCCAGCACACTCCCAAATTGTCAGTACTAAACTGAAGCTACCATCGCTCCCCTCCTCTTGCACTGGGTATCTGCGAAGTTCTCATTGTTTCTTACGGGTAGGTAGCTGTAGATACTTTTTCAATAGCTCTGTTCCTCAAGAAAATCCTGCCTAACATAAAAAAGATTTCCAAATGGGCAAAAAAGCTCATTGCTTATTCTGGTAACAGCCTGGAAGTTCATGTCCAGTGCCTGTGCACGGTATTTTACCACAGTAGGTTGTGTACTCTGTCATGATAATGATGGTTTTCCTTATCTAACTATATTCTCTACTTCCTCTCACGGACTACATTGACTATGAACTAAAAGCCATAGGAATCAAAGGCTTATATGCTAAGCAGTAGACAGTTACTTCGGTTTTGCTGATGGGCATGTAATTCCTCTCTTCTGACAATGTTTCTCTGCTATCCCATTAAAGAAGCATCTCTCTTCTAATGGGCACAATGTAGTATGCTGTAGCCATGACAGTGGGGAAGGGAAAATATGACCATGGTGCTTTAGTCAAGTGCCCCCTCCTGGAACTTGCCCCCTGAGCCACTCGCTGCTCACTAACAGCAGCAGGGACTCCTGGACTATCCCCAGTCCTGGCTCTACTCTGAACCTAATTCTGTTCTTCCTTAGCCTTCAAACAAATATTTCTGTTTTAACCTAGAACAATTTCTGTTGTCTGCGTCCAAATAACCCCAGGCTGACTCTAGTGGCACTCACTGTCTCTGTCCTCAGTGGCACCCCCACACACACAAACACACGCGTGCACGCGCGCACACACACACACACACACACACACACGCACGCACACACACGCACGCACGCACACACGCACGCACGCACGCACACACGCACACACGCACGCACACGCGCGCACACACACGCACACGCACACACGCACACACGCGCACACGCACACACACGCACACGCACGCACACACACGCGTGTGCGCGCGCACACACACACACATGCACACACACGCACACACACGCACACACGCACACACGCACACGCACGCACACACGCGCGCGCACACACACACGCGCACACACACACACACGCACACACACACGCACACACACACACACACATACGTGTGCGCGCGCGCACACACACACACACACACACAGACACACACACACTGTATTGCATCACCTCAGAACAGTTTCCACAGCTGCTGTGGAAAGGAAATAGAAAACTGAGCACAATGCATCCATCAGTTTTACCAGGCTAAATGTCATGTGACGTTTGCCAGCTGTTCCTGATACTGTGCTGCATTCTGTATGTGTTTGTGAAGTTTGCCCACCACTTATGGCTCCTCCTGGAGAGCAGCGCCTCCATCCTTGATTTACATTCTTGTCAGAGCCACCCATACTTCAATTCTGCATGAGCTATTATTGCATCCCCTTACTCCTAAAAGAACGGGAATAGCGAGAGGAAAAGAAGGAAAAACTACAGTGTCTTTCTTTGCAAGTAACAGGGAAGATTAACAAAAGGCTGCACCTGGAACATCAAGCGATGAGGAAGGGAAATAAAAAGACTTTATTACCACCTTCTTATTCAATTCACCCCAGTCTAAAGCAACTCAACATGACTAGGATGGGTGGCTTGGTTTTGTTTTTATTGTTTGTTTGCTTGTTTTTAATATAAAAGCCATTGCCTATTATAGAGCTCAACACAAGACTGTAAGCATCTTTCTGGTGGTCTTATCATGAGCCATTTGTATCTAGTTCACTCTAGATAAACATGGCTTTGTGCTGGATGCCACATCCAGAGGCCCCCAAATCCCTAAGACTTGTGAGAATAAGAATTTTGCCCACACTACACGCCTTATTCACGCATGTGAGAATGTTTCTATTAGTTCAGCACTGCTTCCTCTCTGGAAGAGAAACATCAAAGACAGATATTGATTCTATTAACATCGTGCAGTTCTGTGTTCATCTCCTCCCTCATAGCTGAAACATCTGTTGTTCCTTTGCATGGCCACTGCTACCATGGGAAATGTGTTTCCTTTGTAAATTCCAGGAAGCCACATCCATGGTCCCATGAATCCAACCCATCTTACTTACTCTAATACTGTTCTGCCTCGCTTGCATGAGTTTGGCAGCAGTATAGCCTGAGGGTATTGCAGTATAATGAGACCATAGCACTGGGGACCAGAAAGCGATGCCATGGGCTGCTCCGCTCCCTCCATCGCTAACACATTAGGCCTGAGCTGTAGAGCAGGCACTGAGGCTGGCTTTATCGTTATGCTACCAGAGAAGCCCATAAACATGAAGAATAGCAGCATCAGAAAACAGCGTCGCCAAAGCTGTCATCATAGATGTCGAATGGAGAGGAGTCAGAGCCGAACGGGTGGCAGACAGGAGAATGGAACTTGAAGAGAATTCTCGTTTCACGTGCTTCTTAAAAAGAATGGTTTTAATATCGAAGTTGCTTGCGTTCATTATGAAGAAAATTAAAATGATAAGCTTCTGCATACCAAAGAGGAAGAAGGAAAGAGTTGGGATGGTTGAGGATGAAAAGGACCTGAAATGAGATCCACCAAGATGCGTCACTCACATCCCCAAAAACTCAGGGTGAAAGACTAGCTTCTGAGCCTCGTCTGTCCTTCAGCAGCCTGTGCTCTCCCTATGTGAATGCCCAGTGGGATTGTGGGTATTTACATGTGTCTTGTTTCTAACATCACTGGCCTAAGATACTTTATTTCAAAGAACTGGGATGGAGTATAAGTAGAGTCCAACCTATGTATTTTCTCTGAGATAACACCTAAGTAGCTGGAGACCACAAGAACAACCCAAAGGTCTTACTGAAGAAGAAACAGTGTTAGCAGACATCTGAGCTCTAATGAAAACAGGAAATAATCGCCTGTGGAATCACTGAACACAGACTGTCACACGGCAGCCATGTGAAATTGCTGAACACATACTGGCAAGTGACAGCCCTTGGGGATTGTCTGTTGTTCTTCCTTGTTATTTTTAATGAGCACTGTCACCTCTACCCCACTTCCAATGTGCATTCAGACTGTGGTCACCTTGTTACTTTGTCTCTTTTCCAGTGTGCAGGACACTTACTTTACAAGTTACCAGCTAAGCATTGTAACAGGGCTAGCACAGCACCCCGTATCTAGAATGTACCACACACCAGGAATCCAATGCTCATATCCCATAGCTTAGCTTGTTTTGCCTATTAGCAGCTGAGAGCTGTCCTTTAAAGGCAATTTTAATAAGTCTGCATTTTATATTCCCTTCTCCTGTCAGTTGTTACTTGATTCAAAATTCTGATCACTTGACTTAAGATTGTATTATAATAAAAACTATAGATACATTTTTGCTTAGTCGTATACAAAAATGTACACAACAAGTTCCAAAGACTAGAAAATGCATAAAATCAGAGTCACAAGCTCATGTAGCTCTATAGTTAAAGGCCCACACTCTGGGGGTTCACCAGACCTGAGATCAAATTTGAGCTGAATCATTTTCCACAGCTCTGGAAGGTCTAAGGATCCTCCCTGGATGGGTCTTTTTTTACAGGTCATTAGTAGTGATTGTTTATACAGTACTGTATTGCCCTATACCCTTTGCCTGTACTTCATTCGTGGGACTAGCTCCCCCATCCTAATGGGGCGTGGTCTCACTTCCATGTTACCTCAGAAGGCCCTTTTGTGTTAAAAAGCAACGATAGCGCGTGGTGGCACATGCCTTTAATACCAGCACTTGGGAGTCAGAGGCAGGTGGATTTCTGAGTTCAAGGCCAGCCTGGTGGTCTACAGAGTGAGTTCCAGGACAGCCAGGGCTATATGGAGAAACCTTGTCTCAAAAAAACAAAACAGAAAAAAAAAAAGAGCAACAATAGCTCCCTCCTTACTCCCTCTTCTCAATCTCCATCTCCACTCATCTTTATCATAGCCCCATGGCCATTTCCCCTCATGATGCTTGCTACCCAGCTGTCTCCTAACACTGGACAGCTTCATGAGAACACATATGTTTCAAGTCCGTTTACAACCTTACTGCTAAGACTTAAAACAGTGCACAATGCATAATAGTTATTCAATTTTTGTTGAACAAACATATCATGCCTGTTTATAATCCTAAGAGAAATGTGTGTATATGACCACAAAAATTTCTACAACAACTTTCTTAACATCTTTTTTTAGAATAGCCAAAATAACAGAAACCATCTAAATGTTCATTAAAAGAAAAATTGTGAACAATTTGAATGTTCAGACACTAGAGTAACATTTAAATATTCTAAGCAAGCAAAGAATTTGGGATCTTTAGACACGTTATTGATTCCCTACCCTCCTGTGTCTACACATTCAGATCACAGCTCTAGAAGTCTGACAAAGTCTCATTCTATCAGTGTAACATGCCAATCAGAGATTCCTAGCTCAGTGCCCTCTGCATACTGTTGATCACCCTGCATACTCTATGAGGCAATATGACTTAATAAAAAGCTCTAGAACAAGACATACACCTCTCTTTAGCCTGCATATCCTTTCTGTGTTATAAAGGTGTCATCATACTGCCTCACAGTTCCTTTAAGGATACTGACATCATACAAGAGTCGGGGGCATGGAATGACATCATACATGACTATTATAATCATGAGGAAAAGCACATATGCAATATCCTTTGTAACAAAGTCCTGCCTAGGATGGAGATGACATGAAGATGGAGACGGAGTCCCAGCAGGCTCTTGAAGGGCCTCTTCAAAGGACCAGAGAATCTCACAACACTTTACTTGAAGGTTAAACGTCTTTAAATAGCAGCTTTTACTGTCTCTTTGCAAGAAAATTCCCCATATTCTAAAAACAAAATAAGCCAGGAGCTAAAATGGATTTTTATAATCTAGTGGAAGAAGTTAGATTATTTTTTCACAAAAGATTCTATGTGTGCTTTAAAAATGGTAGTAGATTACCTCTAGATGGGTAGCATTCTGAAAAGTTGTTGACGGTTTTGGTTTATTTTCTGTAAAAGGAAATGACGCAGGAGTTAGGGAGGTGACTCAGAAGGTAGTGTTTGTCATGCAAGCCTGGGGGCCTGAGTCTGGATTTTGAGTGTCCGTGGAAACAGCCAGGCATGGACGTGTGAGTCTGTAATCCCAGTCCTGGAAGATGCTGAGGAAGCCACTCAGTGTTGACCTCTGGCTTACACACACGCACACGCGCACGCGCACACGCACACACACAAAACAATCCATAAAAGAGTGAATTGTCTGGTTTTAGACAAAAATATTAAAAATTTAAGTTCATGATTTTAATCGTTTTATTTTATCAAACTTTAATAGTTTTGAAACAAAGGATCACTTGGCCAAGATAATTAAATTGTTAACGAATGGAAGGCGCTTGAAGAAGTCATGCAAAGCATTACAGACACACATGCGCAGAATCATATAGAAGCAAGAGTGGATGACGTCAGCAGGCGCCCTTCTAAAACACTACGCGCCAACCAACGGTTCGTACAGCCATGGACTTTTACTCTGGACTTGTATTTTGTTTCTAATAAATAAATCCTAAAGCTAAACATAGCAGGACACGGGCCAAGGTTTGATGCTGTGGCCTTACTGTGTGACCCTCTTGGAAGGGGGAAGCAGGTGTTTGGAAATCCATATACCCTGGGCAGGCCCGCCAGGCCCGGGTGGTGCTGGGAGGGATTTCATCAGTACATAGCAACGGAGCACTTTTCCTGTCAGAGAGGACAATCGGGTGGTGGGAAAGGCTTTTTATTCCCCTTTGTTGTTTCAGAAAAGCGATAGGAAATATACTATTTAGATGCTAAGGCGAGTGAGACAGAGGCATTTTATAGCAGATGGGATTTTTATAAGCTGTTTGTCACCATATACCAGTCTTGTTAAGAAGCAGTCGCTCTCTGCTTCATTACACTAAGATGGCTCTGTTTAGGGTTTCACTCAGCTGTGAAATGATTTTAAAACTCCTATAAGCAATAGAGATAGGGTTTTTATATATAATAAAAGATTGTTGACAAAAATGTACTAAAACATAAAAAAAATGGTCAAACGCCCTATTTTTATGTCGGGAAAATGGAGATATGCTCAGATCCCACTTACACTTAATCTGCTCGTTTACACCAGCAGAGAAAACTCTATAACGTCTTATTTTCCTTCCATAAGTAAGGTTAGGGTTCTTTTTATGTTTCTGTGCAGTCTATGTGGTTTACACCATGGAAATAGAAGGGAGTGAATTCTTGAGTGAGGAGCAATTTCAGCTTAAAATAAGTCAAAGGAAACACAAATTTAGTAAATGGAAGAAACACACCAAGTTTTTAATGGCCTTGCTTTAAATGGTCTTCTAAGAACATCTACTTTTATTCTTCTTTTTCTATCTGGCTGTGTTTTTAAAAGGATCAGCATTAGAGGCAGAGAAAGTCAATCTTATTGTTATATGGCAAAGATGTTAAAGGAGAACATTCTGTAGCTAAAGAAATGGCAAACTACTCTTCCATGGAACTAGAATTCAGTACCCAGCACCCACATTGGGTAGCTCACAACATCCCATAACTCTAGCACTGGGAGATCCAACTTTCTAGGCACTGACATACACCTACACATATGTACACACACACACACACACACACCACATAAATAAAATGCTTACTCTATGGGAGACTCTTCCCTTTTCAAGCCCTTGCTTCCATCAAATGTGGCTGCATTCAGTTCACACAGCCCAGCAGAGTCATGTGGAATGGTGCTTACAGTCACATGGTGAAAGAGGGAAGAACCACGAATGAATACCACCAGCCTGGCTGCTTGCTCCCTATGGCAGTGACCGAGATGTCTTACAGACATTTATGAGGCTGAACAACAGCACCAGGCACCCAGGAAGTGCTCAGCGTTGTCTCCTTCCTACTCCATGCACCCCACCTCTTAAAGCTCATCCAGTTAATCCACGATGACTTTTATTGGTTCAAAAGACCAAATGAAAATTAACATGTTTACATAAAGAACTGTGGCGTTCCATCCTTCTCAGTGTGACTGAAGGGAGACGAGGAATGGTCTGCTGAGTCCTCGTTAAGTGTTGTTTGTGTGAGACTGGAGAGATGGCTCAGAGGTTAAGACCACTGGCTGTTCTTCGGGAGGTCCTGGGTTCAATATCCAGCAACCACGTGGTGGCTCAGAACCATCTGCAATGAGATCTGGTGCCCTCTTCTGGCCTGAAGGTGCACATGCAGGCAGAAAGCTATATACATAATAAATAAGTAAATCTTGAAAAAAAAAATGTTTGCAAGAACTGAAGGGTTGAACAGACTGAAATGCCTAAGGACACCATGTTGGCGGCATTGCGTCCACTGTCAGAGGGTAGCACATAGTACAGTGGCTGTTGTTCTTGGGGAATGAGGGAAAACAGTCCCATATTTCTCTTGCACTCGAGTGAAGTTTTACTAAAGTAGTGTTTTGGCGAAGGTCCACTTAGAGGAAATGGAGAGTGGGGGGTTTTGTCTTCGAAAACATGAACAGGTTTGACAAAGGGAGACTTTAAGTTCCCTACTGCTGGGCACTGCTCTGGAAAGTTCTGGTGTCTCACAAGGGATTCAAGAGACTGCCTACACCCATCCCATGCTATGTACAAACTGGTCTGTGGCTGGGCCACACCCATTAACTTCAAAAGACAAACAGATCC
>JADRCD010220791.1:0-21919 GCA_019843815.1 Montemys delectorum | reverse complement strand
TACTGTATTATCTAACTTCCTTTTGTCTTCTGTAATGACCATTTAAGTCTGATGCTTACTTTGAGAAATTACACTCAGATTCAGCACTCCCTTGTGTCCACGTCTGTATGTCATTTTGCCAACTCCTTGTCCACCTGAGTACCGGAACCCTGACTTCTCCCACGGGTTGAGGGATCCTCAACTGGCCTGGCTCGTGGCAGATTTGGAGCTAGAATGATGGCCAAAGGCCCCTTGGGTTAAAGCTTGGTCCCAAAGATAGTTGTGATGTTCAGTGCCCACTGTCAGTGTCACTGCACTTGGAATCAGCTAGGAAGCACATTTCTGGATGTGTTGGAATTTCCACAGATATTTTTCTGAGGAAAGAGGATCCATCCAATAAGGGACAACCCACCCTGAATCAACACACAGGCTGAGATCAAAGTCTAAACAATGAGAAAAGGAAGATAGCAAGCTGAGCATCGGCATTCATCTTGAGTGCAGACTGTGGCCAGCTGCTCCTGCCGTGTTCCTCCTGCCGTGCCTGGCCCACTGTGACATACTGTGTCTCCTCAAACTGTGAGCCGAGACAAATCCTTCCCTAGGTTACTTTCGCCACTGCTAGGACAAATACTATTATCACAAATACCAAGTAACGAATACCATGGATTCCAGGAAGGGGTCGGGGAAACCTGATGGGAAGTCCTTAGATCACTGCAGCCTGCCCTGGAAGGAGATATCAGCACTCTGTTCTCTCATCTTCTTGTTTTACTCCCTGGGTAATGGTGAGATCTACTGCATGCCCTAGCCAGGAGCCTCACCCCTGGCCTCAGAGTGAACAGACACACTGGAGTCTCTAAACTGTGAGCCCACACAAACCTCTCTTACTTCTAAGTTGTGGTAAGAGAGAACTGACTGATACAGTGCACAGGGGAGAACCCAGCCTAGTGAGGCTTCTGGAGTCATTCCTTCCAGATGGTTGCTCCAGGAGAAAGGGAGGTATCCTCTCCCCAACCCCACCACTGTGACTCTCTTTTCTCTGGCCTGGAATAAACCATTATACACGGTCTGTTTTCTCTGAGGGGATATAGTGACAGGCTAACCTCGCCAGCAGGGGAGGGACATATTTATAAATTAACCTCAAGGGAGGTAGACATGGATGTGGAAGAACGCTGAAAGAGGTGCAGGATCTTTGCAGAGAAACGTTTAAGAGCAGCTGCTAAGGTGTGTGACATTGGGCTTCAGTCAAGGCCTCTCAGTTATGAATTGTGATCTGCGGGCCTCGAGATGCTAACAAATTGTGACTAGCTTGCTGATCAAAATCTGCAACATCTGTGAAATCAGATCCAAATGCTGACAAGCAAAGGGATGTAGGGTTAGGGATTCCACGAAAGCTCAAGCACTGTGATTGGCTCCATCTGGAAGGTTCTACACCGAGCATTCTCCATTAGGAATGTGTTCTGTGAGAGAAACCATGCAGGTACTGATATGGAGTATACACATCCGCACATATACACATATAGACATTCACGCCCCCACACTCCTAACACAGAATCATAAATGTTAAAACGTAAATGTTGTGAAAGTTAAGCCCTATTTCCAAAATAAAGACCTGGTCCTGCTCCCAGTCAATTTCTTCAAAACACCCTCATTCAACATGCCCCCTTTTCTCCTCTAACTTACATTGAAACCCAGTTCAAAGTTGCATCAAGCTCCAGCCCAAAGCCACATAAAGACTGGTAACCACAAACGCATGTATGTGGTCACTGTGAGAAATGCCCTGAACTGACAGCGGAAGCCACCTTCCCATTGTCACCAGCATGGCTCTGTCTTAGGCTCAGATTCTACCCAGGATCAGACTCCAAACCTCTCACGTATTCACGCAGCCCACACTTACTGAGTCCCTCATATCAGATTCCACTCCTGGATCTGTAGTTACAGCTGTAAACAAAACAGACAAAAATTTTAATCCCTAATTTCAGGGATAGAGAGAGACAAGGAATAAAAGAGGCCATTAGATTATTTTTTTACTTAACAATATGTAGAGAAATATCATGGAGGAGAAAAAAAGTCCCTTAAAAATAAGGGGAGATAACGAGGGGGGCTGCTGGTAGCTCGTAAAGGAAGCAAGGGGTTCTCCCAAAAACTATAGCAGAGGAAAACACATCTAATACCCACAGAACATCCAGTGTGATGGCCCTGTGGGAGAGGAGGCCTGGCTTCACCTGCAACAACCAGACGCTGGTGTTATCAGAGGGGACTGATGAGGGAGCCTGGAGATCCAGGGGGTCATTCCTGATGCTCCCACTCAGGTTCTCAACTGTAAGCAGGAAGCCTCAACACTGTACAGCAGGGACAAGAGGGCCTCACACAGAAAACATGGAGTCAGGGGAGATGTTCGCACTACATGACACCCTGGTTACTAATACATAATAAAAACTCCGGATTTAAAAAGCAGGACATTTGATTATGTTCATCTCCCAAATCCTTCTGATTCACCCTTCTTTTTGAGCCCACTCCATTTTGTGTGTCCTCTCCCCCCCACCGCCCCCATCAAATCCAGTTTGTACTGCTTGGATTCTCTCGGCTATGCAGCCTGCCATGAAGGCATGGCTGACCTACCAGGGGCCTCAGTCTTAAAGAAACAGGCTTTCCCCTCTCCCAGCAGCTATCAATTTCCAGTAGCTTCTTAGCTGGACTGGGATTAACATACATTGTAGAGGACTCTCAAAGAACTCACAAAATGAGAAAAAGCGAGTTGCCTATTCTATTAGGGTTTTTATTGCTGTGATAAAAACACGGTGACCACAGAAACTTACAAAAGAAATGATTTAGTTGGGTTTATGGTTTCAGAGGGTTAAGATCCTGATGGTGGAGCAAAGGCACAGCAACAGGAATGGCTGACAGCTCACATCTCTATCTGCAAGGAGGAGACAGAGAGACCACCCTTGGGATAGTGCAAGTCTTTTACTGTGCATATTTTTGTATTGACAGGTGGTTTACATGTATGGTATGTCTGTAGGAGGGGTTTCACTGGTATGATATGTGTATGTCATACGTGCACATGTAACATGGATGTGATGTGTGTGACATGTATGTTTACATGCCTTTGGTATATATTTTTATGTGTGTAGGTGGGTGTGCATTTGTGTGGCTTATGCATGGCGTGTGGTGGTGTGGCGTGAATATGGTGTGTTCCTGATGTGTATACAAGATGCATGTATCTGGCATGTGGGTCATTGTGGGTGTTTCAGGAGAGCCATGAAGGAGACCACAGCAATCACGGGAGGACAGGGGTGTTTGAGGAACCACATGCTGACCAATTTATTCTGTTCTACCCTGACTGTCACAGTCCTCTTGTCTTCTACATTGACAAAGTGAGAGTCCCCAGACAGACTGCTATTCTCACAGGGCTGAGGGTGTGGAGCTGGCTTGGGGCTCAGCCATGACCAAGTTGAATCAAGCAGGGAGACGGGAGGATGGGGTACTGGGTTTTATGGCAGGCCTAGAACCTCAGCTGCTCGGACTTGGAAGACCCATCACGGGAAACGACTGCTTTTCAAACAGATGAGAAATATGGACATGTATGATTAGCAGCAGCAGCCAGCAGCTGCTTCTCATTATTAGCTTTCAGTGAGGACACATGTAGCAATAGCTATATATCACTCTGTGGGCTCGGGGTCCTGGGAAACACCGTATCTTAGAGACGGTAGTAATACAAAGAATGACTCAGACAGGTCTATGTTCTCAACACCTCCTCCCCCACACTGCTGATTTGGATCCTCCTGGCTGAGGACTTCACAGACACCACAGGGGCCTGGATGTCTGCTGAGCATAGGACAGATGGGAGAAATTGAGAAGTGCTGTCCTGCCTTTGAGGTTATGGGGAGGGGAGACTTGGAGCATCCACCTCAGTGCTATAGGGGAATTCAACAACGGAAGTCTCACATCACTGACATCTGGAGCCTTTTCTATTTCTGGCCTTGAGATGCTGCAGAGTGGCCCTCATTGAAGAACCTTTTGGAGGCAGGGCTGACCAGCAAACCAGGCATGGCAGAGCTCTGTGATTTATTTCCAGCTGGGCAGAGACTACATCACAGCCAAGCTATGCCCTCGTACCACCCCACCCCCTTGTGTTGGCTTTTCTGGGGCCCATCTGGCTCACATGGGGCTGGTCATACAAGAAATAGAGCCGTGGGAGCAGCTGCAGAGGAGGGCTTTCCTAACAAGTTAAGGAAATCCCGGGCAGATGTACAGTTTATTTAGAGGCAGCCGGCAAGGGCGGTGTAAATTCAAAGATCAAATACGCCTGTGAGCCTTTTCCATACCCCGCAGCAACAACCATACATTACACAATACTCCTCTGGGTGTCCAGATGTCACTTTTCTCAAAGCAAGCATCCATACCTGTGCTTGACAAGAGTGCGTCTTCTGTAACGTGGGTGGTAGAGATCTCCTGCTCTACACAGAAAGAAATGAGAAACACAGTCCAGGCTCATGGACGACAATGCAATAAAATCCATGGAATAACTTAAGTAGGAAAGGAAACAAACCCTCCCACGCAGGCATCCAAATGCCCCTCGCCCTAAACAGCATGCGCTAGATGCAAGGAAAGAATGCACAGAAACGAACTCAGTATTAGACTCAAGGATTGGCAAGGTGAAAAGAAATAACTGCCAAGGCAGGATGACAGAAGCAACAGCAAGAGGAGAGCACTGTAGAGAAATAACCTTCTAAGGAGTTCTAGAAGGTGGGGTTCGAGACGACGAGACACCTTCTCGATAAAGGCAAAGTGCAAGTGCCCTGTTGGTTCAACAAGCAAGCGCAAAGGCGGCTTGCATCTTAGAAGGAACACCTGCTGCACAAATAAGTGTCGAGAGATTGATGTGTGTGACGGGCACAAAGGCATCGTCCTCAGTCCAACCCTGTGCCAAAACACCCTATCCAAAAGCTGCTTTGCTTTGTGACCTGTAGATTGGTACAACAGAAGGAAATGCTGACGAGGTACAGAGCCTGGATTGCCAGCAGCACATCCTACCTCGGGTCTCCTGGGAGTGTAGACTTGGGAGTTGTGTCCTACAAAGTTACCCTTGCTAGGAGAGATGAATAAAGTTTTTTCTCAGACAAACATGAAGGAATTCGTGTCAGTAGACCTAGCCTAGGAGATGTGCTTGTTTTCAGTCAGGAACTGTGAACTCCATGAAGAAAAGAAGCATTCTGGGGACGAGAGATAATGATAGTAGAACAAAGCCCCCACCTTTCCACATCATATTCCTGATCGATTTAAAGATAACAGGGGAAAGTGATCACAGGCTCCAGTATGTTGGGGTTTTATAACAGGGACAGAGAGAAGCTGGTGTGCAGGGAGAGCTAGATGCTCTGCCTCAAGGTCCCTGCATCTTTATTTAAAGGTGGGCACCGACTCTTGAGAGTTTCATTATTGCAAATTCCTGTAGAAACTACTAAAAGATTTTAAAAGTAGGTATGAATGTGAGGCCATAAAAGCCTCACATGGACCAGAGGAGAGGGATCGCTGCTTCTGAAAACATAGGTAAAGGCGCCCTCCCCTCCCTAGTCCTTCAAGTGCAACAAAATCCCTGGTTGTTGTATATTAATATGAACGAGCACGTAAGAACTCTGAATAGCAGAGCGATGACCTCACACTCTCTAGAAAGTGTCGTGCCCCAAGAATTCCTGGGGTTTCTACAGACCTCAACTATCCACCTTAGTGCTGGCAACCCAGAAGTTCCAGAGAGCACTTGAAAGGGGTTCCAAGGCCAGGAGCAAGAGGAAGCCTGGTAAGACATAGAGCTTTAGTGAGCGACTGCCCTTCTGTGTCAGATAGCAGGACAAACAACAGGGGCTCTCCTTCCCCAGACAGCAGGGGCTGCTGAGCGGACTCATGCCTTGCATTGGCAGGGAATTCTCCAATGAGCATCAGTGGCCAAAGTTCAAAGGGCTTCAGTATAGTCTGAAAAGCGATGGAAGAGTTAGCTGACAAGGGAGACTGGCTCTGGCGAGGTCGAAAAGACCTCTGGGGCAGGGGGAGCTCAGGAGACCTCCATTGTACACACAGAAATACAGGCACCAAAGGAATATGGAAAGTAAGAGAAAGTCTTCTCTAGGGCCAACTGCTTATCTGATACAAGACGATCAGCCTGAAAAGGTACATGCAAGCAACATTACACAGGTGGCGCTCGCGAGCGTGCGTGCGCGTGTGTGCGTGCGTGTGTGTGTGTGTGTGTGTGTGTGTGTGTGTGTGTGTGTATGAATATATATATATATATATATATATATATATATATATATTACATACTGTCTACACATATTGCGTTCATACATTTAGGGGTATATGTGCCTATACATACATATTTAACAACAATTAAAGAAAAAAGAGGCCTTGAATTTGGAAGAGAACAAGTGGGAACATGGGAGGGGCTGGGAGGAGGAAAGGGAAGGGAGATTATGTAATTATAATAGAACAAAATAACAATAATAATAACTTTTAAGATGAAGCTTGGCATGAGAAGACTTCACGAAACCAGATTTCTCCTGTCTGATATCCAAGCACAATCTCCAAGGATTGTAAAGGAATTGGGGGGTGAGGTATTCAAGTGAGAGTCAAAGAGGAGAGATGGATGAGAGTCTAGCTTAAGACAGAACATGAGGAAGAAGGATTGCTTCAAAAATATTGTTGGAACATTTATAAATAAAATAAAAACTGGTTGTCTTTGACTCACTCATAATACCAGAATGAATTCCAGATGGGTAAGATATTCAAAAACAAAATACAAAAATTACAAAAATTAGGAAGAATGATTTTCAAATAATATTTTAATAATATTGAGGTAGACTGACTTCACAGCCAAAAAGCATAAAAGGGAAGAAAGAGATCCAGGCACAACAAATTAGCATTGATCAAAAAAGAACAGCTCAAAGGAAATACTAGCTAACACTAAATCTCCAAGCAGATGCTCAGGGAAAATCATGACGATTTATGGTAGACCAATCGATCGTTAACTTCCTTAGATTAGAAAGGAGTTTGAGTCAATAAAAAAAAGGTGGTTACATAAAATAAAATAAAAAATAAAATAAAATAGTAAAAATTAAGGGCAGGCCTGGAGAGGTGGCCTAGTGGTCAAGAGTGCTTACTGCTCTTTCAGGGGACCCTCGTTCAGTCTCCAGCCCCCACATCTGTCCCCTGAGAGCGCTGTCCATGCACATGTTCAGCATCTTTATCGTTGGCATGGTGTTTGCTCTCAGCTAAGGGCCCAATAGCTCATGTCCACCCGGCAGGCAGCACGCTGCCCAGCAGCATGCTCTGGACCAGGCTTCCATGCTTCCTCCCACCCTGACCCAGAGCCGGTTTTACTCTGTGCTGCGGATGCGCCTCAGTGTGGGACTACCTTCACTGTATTAATTACCTCTACCGTTCTTGTGCCACCAGCCCTCTCTTCCTGAAAGGAAAGAAAATGAAGACAAGAGGAAGTACATACACTGCTTCATTACTCAGCAAGAAGAAAGTGCAGCCTGGGGGTGGGGGGGGTGCCCATCCCTATGACACAGCATTCTCCCTTAACTCTTTGCCACCAGATTTCTTGACTGTATTAGACTCTGCTTGGAAGAGGAAATGGAGACCCACTCCACCATCAGGGGCCCCTGCCTCCCACCATACCTCAAGGTCGTGCTACAGCTCAGCTCTCTATAACTGCTGCTCTGGAGAAGCTGGGAGCAGCGATGAGCTGGAGAGCTGGAGAGCTGACCCACGGGGACAGAGGACCAGGGTACAGGACCCGAGCCTGGAAGCTGTGAGGGATGCTGAGTCTACACACCTGGGCACACATTTCAGCTCTGTCCCTGCTGCCCTGGCGGCCCTTTATGTGCAGTGGGTCTCCATCTAGGAAATGAGATGACGGGAGGGGTCACTCACGAGAATCTTGGAAGGCTGGCTCAAGTGAGCTAAGCCATAGCTTCCCACTGGGAGTGTTTAAACCATGGCTTCAAGAGGAGGCTTCATATCTAGTCAAACTCTGGCTAATAGTTTTTAACAGATGCACATTTTATTCTTCTTCGTGCCAAGGCTGGTAGTGTGGGGAGCTCACCCTCATTTAGCAAATCACCGCTTCTGGGAGCCATGCTTGCTGACAGAGCTTGCTTACTTGCCCAGGGCAGGCAGGGTCTTTGCATGTGACTATATCCCCTAGAAAGCAGGTGCTGCCCTGGCTGCAGGCAGGGAGGGTGGGAGGCGGGGGGGGGGGGGGTGTGTGTGTGCAGCCACAGATGGTGCACTTCCTGTTTACAACATGCTGAGGATCTGCCATTTTGCTCAAGGAGGAAAAAAAATTTATCTTACTGGGCAAAGAAAAATAATAGACCACAGGGATGGAGTATGACAATCCCCGAATTTTTGTCTGATGAGAAACTGATTGGCCCCTGTAACATTGATTAAACATCCCACAAGCAGCTAGTCTCCAGATGATAAAAACCTTGGCACGAAACAGCTTTGTAGGGAAAGTTCATCCACGGTCAGGTTAGTGTCACCCAAACGGTTACATCTCAGTATGAAGCTTCTTAAACGGCAGTGCTGGGACAACTCTTTGGGCCTTCCATTTTTGTTAGAGTGCAACCTGCCCAGTGAGAGCTCTTGGGGCTGCCGTGGGCACCGCCTCCTGGGTTTTCCTATCATTAGTTTTGGAGGACAGTGTCAAATTTCATGGGCTCGGAGAAGTGCGGTGTTCTGATATCTGATATCTGCTTTCAACTCAAAGGACACCCACCAGGGTGGGTTGCTGTGTTGGTTTCACAGCTATGGCCAGAGCACCCACTCAATGCTTGCGCAGAATGCCTGGAAGACAGGACCCTTTCCTGTCCAGTGGCCACACCTAACTTGTATCCCTTCCTTTTTAGTCTCCCTCACACATAGAGAGAGTCATCAGCTTTACCTGCCATCAGTCCCCGTTGCTCTAGCTCGGTTGTCCAATGTTTCTGGTTTGTCCTACAAACTGCAGTGACACATAACCCAGCCAAATGGGCTCTTCCTCAAGGTGATGAGTCATATCTAGCCAGCTGGGATAGGGATGAGTTGGTTCTGGGATA
This sequence comes from Montemys delectorum, assembly GCA_019843815.1. NCBI lineage: Eukaryota > Metazoa > Chordata > Mammalia > Rodentia > Muridae > Montemys > Montemys delectorum. The sequence continues at coordinate 12,848 of JADRCD010220791.1, read as the reverse complement.
GGGATGAGGTGCACCTGTGGACTTGACCTATACATTCCTGTTGCATGCATGTCCATGTACAGTCATACATGCATACACTCACACACACACACACACACACACACACACACACACACACACACTCACCCACAGGCACTTTTCTGGGATAGCCTTGACATGACAAAGAGCCAAAGAAACTCATCTCTGCAAGGATTGTACTTGTGAGAAAGCTCCATGATCAGATTCACCCTTGAATGGCTGCCAGGGTCTCCGATAGTCTGTGAAAGGTGGGTTTGGAACTCAGGGTAGGGGAGGGATTATTCTTTTTATAAGAGCATTGTTAGTAGAGATATTAATGCTAGAGACAAGCAGAAAGCAATGTAGTGGGGGCACTGAGGGGAGACTGGTCCCCTGCAGCTGAGCAGGAGTCCATAGTTCATTCCTGCAGTCAGGTGTTCTATGATTCCTTGAGGTCAGGACGGTGAGAGTGCGTCTGTTAGCTTGGGGACTATATGAAAAAATCAGCTGGAAGGGTGGAGAGAGCAAGAATCTAGAAAAACAAATGAGTGAAAGAGCTTTACGAAATGGCATGGCCCTGGCTGAGTCTATGGCAAAGTTCCTGTCCGAAGGATGAATATGGTGGTCTAGAGCCATGGTTCTCAACCTGTGGGTCGTGGCCCCTTGGGGATGAAATAATCCTTTCACAGGAGTTGACCCCCAAGAGAATAAGCCTAGCAAGACAGTGAACTTCTCAGATACCCTGGATATCAGGCACTTCTATTATGATTCATAACAGTTATGAAGCAGTGATGGAATAATTGTATGGTTGATGAGGGATGGTCCCCACAGTGTGAGGAACTGTATTAAGTGGTTGCAGCATCCGGAAAGGTAGAGAACCACTGGTCTGAGTGTATCATGGGTCACACAGTCATTCTAGCTTCTGGGATGTGGGTTTTATTCCCAGCAAACAAGGATCATGGACAACGTACAGGTGACCCTCTCAGGCCTTCCCAGAGGTCTGAGCTGGTACACACACCAGCGGCAGGGCATGTGGGCTTCTGAGACTGCATAGCTTCCCTTTTTCCCCAGACGAGGCCTGAGAACAGCAACAACTGCTTGGCCCAGAACATCACATGCATACACAAGGGGCATAGGGGACAGTGCCAAACCAGAACCATGTGCCAGACCCTGGACTCCCGACTGTGAAGCAGTACACACTCTACAGGCAGAAGCCAGGCTCCTCCCAGGTCCACCTTCCTGCTCAGCCTCTTCTCTGATGCCCTTCATTCTTGCTGCTCAAAGTTCAGGTCTGCGATGTGAATATCGCCACAACTTACAGCAACTTGGCAGAGATTACACGGAGAGGTCGTGTGAATTCCACTCCTCCTTATTATCAGCATCTTCCTCTACCCCAGTCCACCATGATGGCTTGAGACACAGTACTGAAGCTGTTAACTAAAGTCACCCTTGACTCACCATTCTCGATTTTTCCTAATGTTCCTCTTCTCTTCCCGGATTCCACGAAGGACGCCACGTGACCTAGCGACCTTGTCTTTATCTCTCAGCAGGCTCCTCCTTGTTGTTCATTACTCAGACTCTTTTGGGTTGGGGCTCTGGATGGTCTTGAAGAATGCTGGCCATGTATTTGATGGGATGCCTCCTGACTGATTTCTTTCCGATGTTCTGTCTTAATCGCACTGAGTTTCTGGGACTGAGAAGAAAGAACAGAAGGCAGAGGGCCCTTCAGATCCCTTCAGGTCGCACACCCCAAGGCCACCCTGCATATTTCCATCTCGATGTCCTACATATCTAACCTCTATCATCTGGCCGAGTGTTTACCAGGCATCTCTACTGTGACATTGGAGTTGTTTCTCTTGCCTTTCTGAAATACCCACAGAAAGGAAGCCAGTTAACCCACCCCAGTGAGAAGAGAGCTAGTCCACCTCCCCACTGGCGAAACATCCACACAGGGCATTTGGAATCCTTCCAATGGGAGGTGTTCTGGGTGCTATGGAAATCGTCTTGAACTTGTGAAATCCACAGAGGGGGTTTCGAAACCCCCAAAGGTCTGCCAGCCACCCCTGTGAACTACTGTTGTACTCAATGGTGGTTGAGATGGATGTCAGGAATCCAGGCCCCTCCCTGGTGAACGGTGTTGCTTGCTCTGGGAGAGCAAACGAAACTCTCACCATTTGACAAATGTGAGTCTACTGAAGGTTCAGACCCAAGTTTAACTCCACCCTATTCAGAGGGAAGCAACCCAGGTTCACCAAAGTGCTTCAGAAGGGCAAGGGACCCGAGGAATGGGGAAGGGGGCGGGGTAAGACCATCAGCTGTGGCTAATTCATCATTGCTGCGGGACCATGCTGTACATCCCAATAACCTTGAGGCTTAAGTCCGCAGAGACCGAATCTGGCCCCAGTGTGTAAGTGAAATATGTCCTGGTCTGCACTAAGTCTCCCTTTCTCCAAGAAGGAATGAGAGCATCTCAATTTATAAATCCATGAGATCACATCTTTAGAACGGGGGCCAGTTATTACATAAGGCATCTGAACATCTGAGTGGTTCAGACCACACAATGAATGATGTCAGCTATGCACCTAGTCCAGGAGTGAGGCAGCCAGCTCTGCGTGGCTCTGATAGGCTTCATCTAGGTGTGTCCTTAATCTAGATACGTCTTTCATCTAGGTGCAGCCTGTCAGTGTCTTGGTTGGGTTTACCCACGAATCTCTTAGCTACCACAACCCTCTGGTTTCTGACCACGCCCAGGTCTGAAGAATCAAAGGTGCCTCTTGGTGCTTACAAATGCACAAACCAGGGGCATTAACTCCACATTGCTGAGGTGGGGGGTCGGAAATCCCTGAAAAACAGAAAACAGGAACCAATAAATACATCCTTCATGTCATCCCACCTGACAACAGCAATTCTGAGTCACATTTTTTTTTTATGGCTTCTCAAAAGGTCTCATAGCTTCACATACGAGTCTCCCACAGCATTGGCCAACTTACCCATGTATCTTGTGCTCATCACTTTGCTTCCTGGTTTGTCTTTAGGGACACGCTTCTCAGCTTAAGGGTGTCCCAGGCTTTTCTTTGTAAAGAACTCAGGTTAAGACAAATCGATAACAGTGCCCTGACCACTGGGAATTCATTCCTTCTGCAAGGAGAAGCACCTACTATGTACAGAACATGCTAGTAGGCCTTCAGATAGCAAAGGAAGTCATCACATGTGTGAATGATGTAAGAAGCACAGGCTGGAACTGCCCAGATGCTGTATCCTACGCCAGGGACTAAAGGTGGCTTAGACAGAATCAGACTTCTCCACTGAGCTCCAAGGTATGTGTTTTTCCATAAAACACAGAGAAGCACCGAAAAGGATCCTGGGGGAGAGCAGGTAGAGGGGTGGGGGTGGGGCAAGCAGAGGCATGGCATGCTCTCAGAATTGAGAGAGACCAGGCATGGTGGGGATGGCTGAGAGTGGCAGAAGATAGTCAGAGAGGGGTTGGTTCAGAAAACTAGGAGCTGAAGTGAAGTACCTTGAGAACTGGTTCCATGATTGAAGAGGGGCCCAGACAAGTTTGGAATACAGTTAACATTCCGAAAAGACCACTTGGGCTGATTTGAACAGTGGGGCACATCTATAATGCCAGTGATTTGAGACTGAGGGAGGGAGGATCACTGCTTCAAGGCCAGTCTGGGCTGCATAGAGAGGCCCTGTATCAGCAAACACACAAAGAGATTGTGTTGGCCAAGGCTCAAGAACTACATGCAAGGTCAAGAACAGACAGAGGAGGCCTAATGAGGTACTTTAAGTGATCTGGGTAAAGTATGAACACAATGTCCCCACTGTGGTGAATAGTAGGGATGGAGAAAAGAAATGAAGCTTGGGATGGGCAAAGATGAGAATTGTTCAGACTGGGGAGATAGGCCAATAATTAATAACACCTGCTACTCAAACACGAGGGTCTCAGTTCAAACCATCAGAACCCACAGAAAAGCCAGACCCACAGAACAAGCATCTGTAATCCTGGCATTCCCACAGAGAGATGGGAGGTGGAAAGAGAATCCCCCAGAAGCCCATGGGCCAGCTAGCCTGATGTGTGCAGCAGGAAACAGCAAAAAGGACAGCTACAAATAGGGCAGGAGATAAGGACCAACAATCAAGGTTGTTTTCTGGCTTGCACATGTTCACCATTGTTAAGGCCTAGGTAACGGTTACCTGGCTAGCTGCCATTTGTGCTACTGCTAATAGTTTAAGGAATTTTCTTGTGTGTTGTTGCTGCTGTTACTAGGAAACTTTCTCATGCCCCAGTTGATTATATATTCTGTTCTATTCTGTGCCCTTGGAGGCCAATCATGATAGAAGTCAGTAGAACTTCGTATAGTTTGTACACTATGCTTTGTGTAGTTACTGACAATAAGTTTGGACCCGAACCAACCACACAGCAGCCCTTCCTGCACCTGTGTATAATCTTTAATGGTTTTTGCTTTTACAAGCTGCTCCTGGGATGGACCCCAACAGAAGAGAGACACCTGCACCAATATAAGAAACTATTTGGAATAAGACTTCCATTTTGAGTAGGGGTCAAGTAAAGTTTAAGTTCCCAAGACCTCCCTGGGAACTGACATCCTCCTTGGCAGAAAGAGACATGTATGTGGGTAATTGACATCCTGGTTTGCAAGTTACAACATGAATATTAGATAAGACAAGATCCTGCCATAATTAAATACCCCAACTGATAAGACAGGATAAATGTACATCCAACAAAGACATCTTTCTAAGGAAATCCCTCTATTTCTAAATCCTGATTAATGGAATAACTTGGCATAGAAGTTTGTAGATCTCAGGCTTAAAAAGCCCTGATATACGATCTTGACTCAATATCACAGTTGCTCCTGAGTCTGACTCGTGGCCCATCGTGGCCATGGTCTTGGGGTCTGGCATTCAGTAAACCATCCCTATTTGACTGAGATTGGTGTTTGAGTGGTTTGTGTGGCAATCCCCATACCCAACAACCATGGCATGCATACACCTGTATACACACACACAGTGTGTACAACACATACACCACGCACACATACACCACACACACACACACACACACACACACACACACACACACACCACACACACACACACATACACAGAGATACACACACACACACACACACACACACATGACAGAGAGAACTATTCATTTTATAATTATATTTAAATTAACTTGACTTCTTTTCCTAGTTGTATCCCTTTAATTTCCTTACCTCATCCCACTGCTCTAGCTAGCTTACAGCACTATGGTTAAAAAGAAGTGAGGACAGTGGACAGTCCTGTCTTGTCCCTGGTTACAATAAGATTGCTTCAAGTCTCTCTCTACTTAGGAATATGGCTTCTGATATTTCTGGTAGTTATGGACCACTAGTTAGAAATCTAGTTAGAAATCTTGTTTGATTCCCCATCCCAAAGCCATCTCCTCCTGAAGACTGTGCCTAGAACCTCTTTCTCACTTTTTCAATCCAGTGGTTCTTAAAGGCTTCCCCAAGCTCATTAACTCTATAAACTTGCACTAACACCAGTATGATCAACTTGCCAGCCTCTCCCTCTGATGACTTACTGAGATGCTCTCAGGAACAGATGCTCCAGCTCTCACCTCAACTGTTGTAGTCTGCTCAGTTGCTTGCCTCTGCTGCCCTAGAAACACGGGGACAGACCGGTGATTGACCAAGTTGTTACTGTGGTGGGAGGTGAGAGGGCTGGGCTGCCTTTCCTCTCATCAGGCTGCTTTTGCTGTCTTCTGAGTGTTTTCTGGAAGTAATTCCTTCCCAGTCAGCCTTGTTAATGCTTGATTGCCACTAGCTTTATCCCTCCATTGAGTCACACTTGAGTGCATGGCAGTGCCCAGCTAGGCACTGAGCTTCCAGTTTGGATTATTCAGAAAATTGCTTCCATGCCCACAGAAGGTGCCAAGGGAGAGTGATCAACTCTGAGGAGATGATATCCAGGCAGAGGAAAACCAGACTCTGTGAATTTCCATCTGGGCAAAATCTCAAGAATTAAGTCCTTCTAAATAATGAATCTTAAACAGGGCTTAGTAAAGAAACACAATTTTCAAATATGATTTTATTAAGAAATATATAAAAGGAATTCAAATCAAGTAAAAAGGTGTGGTAATCATATTTGTTCCCCAGCCTCTCACCTCAAATAACCCTACTGATACTATGGAACCCAATGAGCCACGAATACCTAAAGCAATTACTCACAGCAGCTTCCAAGAAGTCATTAGCTTGGGACAGGGCATACATGAACACTGCCAGGCTTGATCCCAAGAGAAGCAGGTCCCAGGAGGAATGGCTTTCTGTCTCAGTACATCCACGAAAGCCTCAATCCTGAAGTCTCAGGAGCTCTTGAGTCAGAGGGGCCACACTATCTTAGATTCTGGACCATGAGCAGTAGAAACTGTCTCTGAGTACCTCAACCAGGAAGACAAAATGGAGTTTCCGAAACAAGTGAGTTGTGACTCAGACTTGAAAGATAACTGAAAGCATCAGTGGAGATGGATATCATGGAAGCCCCAAGGATAACAGTCATAGGAGGCAATTAAAATCCCATCTGGAAGTTCTCCCCAGGACGAATTGAGTTCTAATTAGAAGCTTCGATGCCCATAAAAGAGATGGCCTACCTCAGAGCACTCTGATGTCAGAGGAGGGAAGTCAATGGACTTCTTATTAACAAGGATGCAAAACAAAAACAAAAACAAACAAACAAATAGCAAATGGTGAGTCTCTCGTGGCTCTGTCCATGATGTGCAGCCTCTTAGGTAGCACGTATCTCCTCATAGGTCTCCTATGATCCAGAATTGCCAGGAGTGTCAGGCAACACATTTGTAGATGGCAATGCCATATTGCAATATCAAAGAATGGACACCCATAGGTCACGAGATCACTGAGAAGCCATGTGTCATGACTGTCCTAACAGAGACCTGTATCATTGTCAACTCTGACTTTGGCTATGTGGAATGCTTTTGAGTCTTCTCCAGTGTGATGCTTTTCCTCTCTTCACTGAGGTCTGTGCTTCTGTCTTCTCCTGGTTGCCTCCCCCAGCTTCCCTCTGCAGACATGCTCTCTGTAGGGAAGATGTCTTTCTTTCCACTGTTACCACCACTCATTTCCTACTTGACCCAAGGACTGTTGGTTTCAACCCTGTTAAGGTGAGCTTCTCTGGACTACTAGTACCCCAGCTTACACTGAGAGCAAGAACCACAAGAAAGTGAGGACAGGGCTAAACCCTGGAGAATCATGGGTAAAGAGCCAAAGTTCCAACCCAATGATGGGTACAGTCAGAATGCAAGGCCAGAGCCAGACAGATACTGGGAGACCAATGTCAACACTGGAGAAAGTTGAATGGTGAATTGACAGTGTGAAGTTCTGGTTTTATAGCCTGAGGAAGTGAACAGGTGAGATTCGTAACCGTACTTTTTGGCTACTGTACTGGCTAGTTTTGTGTGTCAAGTTGACACAGGCTGCAGTTATCACAGAAAAGGGAGCTTCAGTTGGGGAAGTACCTCCATGAGATCCAGCTATGGGGCATTTTCTCAATTAGTGATCAAGGGGGTAGGGCCCCTTGTGAGTGGTGCCATCTCTGGGCTTGGAAGTCTTGAGTTCTATAAGAGAGCAGGCTGAGCAAGCCAAAAGAAGCAAGCCAGCAAGGAACATCTCTCTATGGCCTCTGCATCAGCTCCTGCTTCCTGACCTGCTTGAGTTCTAGTCCTGACTTCCTCTGGTGATCAACAGCCATATGGAAGTAAGCTGAATAAACCCTTTCCTCCCCAACTTGCTTCTTAGTCATAATGTTTGTGCAGGAATAAAAACCCTGACTAAGACAAATTGGTACCAGGAGTGGGGTATTCCTGTGACAACCTGACCATGTTTTGGGGAGGACTGTGAAAGGACTTTGGAACTTTGAGCTAGAAGAGAAACTGTTTGTTAAGAACTCTGTGGAATGTCTGTGGGAGCTTGGAAGATCATGTTGAGAACAGTGCAGAGATGGAGGCCTGGCTTGTGAAATTTCAGAGGGAAGATTAAAGACTCTTATCAGGGCCATGTTGTTTTAACTGTGAAGATTCTGTGGTTCAGGTTAGCTGGGGCTGAAGTATCAGCTGTGATTAACAAGATACCAGAACTACTAAAGAGAGAACTTTGCATTACTGGGACTATTGATGCTGGTTAGCTGGAGCTAAGAAATTAGCGGTGATTAAGAAGAGACCAGCATCATTGAGGTGACATCTTCTAGGAAGTGTTTGCTGAGAGCACAAAGAGGTTGTGTTCCAGAGATAGCCAAGGTTGTACTTTGTGCTGCAGCAGGACTTGTGTGTGTGTGTGTGTGTGTGTGTGTGTGTGTGTGTGTGTGTGTGTATACATGTGTGTATCCACCAAGCTCCACTGGCATCGATGTCTTCTTTCTCTCTCTCTAGGATTGACTTAGAAATCAAGTTCCTTCTCTCTCATTTGAGACTAGTGACCTGATTCAAGACAGACTCCTGAGAAGCCAAGAAACCCAGCCCTCATGCCATGTGGCCCTGTGGGACCACAGCATAGAGTCAGAATCTGCCAACAGAAGTCAAAGGAGTAGACATGGATCACCTTGGAAATATTTTGTAAAGCCAAGCATTTTCACTGTTGCTGAAATGGATGGGAGATCCACAGGTATTTGCTGAATGAATGAGTGAATCAATGAATGAGATACTTCGAAACAAAAATAAAAACTCACTATGCGATGACGCATAGTGAGTATGACAAGAGAAGAAATGGGTAGGTGCCACAGGCTGACACATGACTGTAGTCAACAAATATAAAGAGATTTTGTCAGCGTAAGTAGAAGGGTTGGGGACAAGCTGGAGAGACTTCCAGGGTGGGAAGGATGACCATTGGTTGTGGAAAGGAAGGAGAAAAGTCACTGCCAAAGGGAAACAGGGCAAAATCAGCACCAAGAAGGAGCACTGGGGGAGATAATCACAGATGAGAGTGTGTTGGGTTTGAACTCGAATGTGCCCACAGGGTAGGAGGCAGTAGAGGGAAGTGAATGCCTAGAGCTTCAGGGATCTGGGAATCACAATGCTGAGTCAGAGATTGATGCCATTTGCAGATGTTGAGTTCACCCAGAGCACTTGGGATAAAGAGAGCAAGAAGCTACAAAGAATGCTCAATTAGAGCCTTGCTGCCCTGTGACTATTGTCAATTCTAGTCCCATTATATATCTGTAAGCATGGCTGAACTTCAGTTTCCCCTCTCCTCCACTGAGAACAGTTTGCCTCCAGGACTGGCATATAGATATTTGATCTGAGACCTGATCTGAGAGACTAGAATTGAGGGTACAGAGAAGCAAAGGAAGGAGGGAAACCCCATGTTGTATCTAGCATGGGGAGGGCTCAGACAAGAAGGCCTTGATCTTCTTTTCCCTCAAGAGGAATACACACATGCCTTTCAGAATTGGCTTCCTGGGAGTCAAGTAGTAAAGGAATGATTGTCCAGCCTCCATTCCACACTGGGTACCCCCACACTTCTAGAATCCCTGTATGTGTTTGTGAAGTGGGGACCTACTATTTCTACAGCATCAGAGCTGTGGTAAACAGGATGGATTGCTATGGGTTCTTCCTGGAGGCCAGAGATGATGGCAGAGTGTGAGTGGAGCCTGCTTTCTGCATGTTTTCTTCACCACAGTCATGACTAATGAGGGGAAGCCAAGAAAATGCAAAGGGGTGGGGGTAAGGGTGGGATGTGGTGTGGTGTGGTCCTCCAATGCTCTCTTGTCCTTAATCTCATTCAGTTCTGTTCATGTGGCTGCTTCAAAGCAGCAGCTTAGCTGATGTAGTGGCTATTCCTGGTTGTCAACTTGACTACGTCTGAAATGAATTACAATCCAGAATTAGAAGGCTCACCTGTGGCCCTAATCTGGAGGCTGAGAGATACAAGTTTCTGACCTGAATCTTGGCATAGAGACCTTGAGGAATAGTGGCTACGAATCCCACAGGATTAACATAGAAAGCTCTATGAGTTCAAGGTCACCCAGGGTTAAAGGTGTGGTGGCACACACCTTTAACCTGGGCCACACTTTTTGCTGGAGACCTATATAAGGACATTGGAAGAAGGAAGGCTCTCTCTGCTTCGTCTGCTTGCCTTGTGGGACTCAGCAATTGCTGGATCCTTGGACTTCCATTCACAGCTGCTGCCGTGACTGTTGTTGGGAGTTGATTGTTGGGAGTTGGACTACAAACTGTAAGTCATCAATAAATCCCTTTACTACATAGAGACTAAGTTCTGTGACTCTAGAGAACCCCTAACTAAGACAGCTGATCTCTTTAAAACACACATCACATCACAAGTTAGTGGAAGAAGGCACAGTCCCCATTGGTGGGGGTCTGAGCACCCCCTTTCCTTTGCTGGGTCATTATTTCTATGGTTCCCTGCCACTGATGGCATCCTCTGAGCCAAGCGACTACCATATTGTAGAGTTGATCTGTGTCAGCCTGCAAATGTTCATCCTAGTTGGCCTTGTTGACTGTTTTAATCTTCTAATAAAGGGTCTGGGAGGGTGAAGAGACCCTCACCTGAGTATCCAGCAACTCCCTACCATCTATTGTGTGTAGTATTGCTCTATCTGCCTATGACCTCAGGGGGGGGGGACTACAGTATACAGACAAAGGGACAATCTATCCTGCTGTGGGAGAGACATCATCCTGGTTGAGTAAAGACTTTCTGATGCAGCCTTTTTTTTTTTTTGTGGGAGGGGAGCACCCACCCTTTAGTGAGTAACCTCTCACCCATACTCTATAAAGAAGCACAAAAACTGTATTGTTTCCCCAGGGAACTGTATCCTAGAAACTGCAGAGTCGTCTCCCCCTAGGAAAAGCCAGGTCCCTGAAGATAAGAGCCCTCGCTTGTCTGCAGGACAGCACGGCAAGTCCAAACTGCAAATGCTATACTCGGAGCTCTGAATCAGCAACCATAGTGTCCCTGGAGGAAGATGCATCTCGGACTGTCAGGGCCTGAGCTCCTGTAGAGCCTTCTGTTATCAAAACCAGAAGCACAAATTCTGACTGTGAATTGTTGGAAGCCACAGTGTGCAATATGACTCTAGTTCAACTGCGTATTACCCAACTGTGGCTCCTTACTAGTTGGATCCCATATGCCAACATTGGGTGGAGTTCATTAGACGCCTGTGCGGAGGGAGCACTTCCAGCTAACCAGAAAGTTGGAGCCTTTAAGAGGCCATCCTATCATTAGCACAGATGCTATGTGGTGGCATGATTTATAGAGAGATCAAGAAGTTCCTTAACATAGGTCATTTAGGCTGAAGTAGAGGTTTGTGAAAGGGGATTTGACCATGCAGGCATTCAATACTCTTCAGAGTAATTGAGTTGTCCAGAAACTTGTGTTTGTGAATGAAGTAAGGACATCTTAGTAAGGACAAATCTCTGACTAATAGGTAACATAAGCCTTAATGAGCGTGGACTTAGATTGGGGGAGAGAGATCTATATGTAAGTCTGCTAAGCCTGCCACACACCACTCTTCAAGGCTCCACTGTGCATAACCTGGAATGGAACAGGAGGTAATCATTCAAGCCTCTGGCTGTTAAATGCCTTGCCTGCAATAAACATGAGACCATCAAGTTGCATGTTCCATGGATGCTCTGATTGGTCCATCTGCATACCTTTTACTCATTGCTTTATTCTAGACCCCAAACCACCAACCAGGTCTTTCTATCTGCCCAGAGTACATGTATGTCCTTGCTTCCATCCACTTCTCCTTCCCTAGAAGGACCCTCTCATACTTGCCATGCACCCACGGGGATAATTTCTTATTCAGTGTTGTCCTATAGCTCTAACTCAAACATGGTCACCTCTTGAGTCAGCTCATCTCTAGCTCAGGATTCATTCATCCCCCCAGATGATTATGGAATCTCCTTCCCCACTCCTCACCATGAGGCTATGATGTGGGACACCTGGCAAGCAGCAATGTGACAGTAGGTGACATGAGAATTAGGCTCATCCACTCATGCTCTATTGTGCCTTCTGGGTCTACTTCCCCATTCTAGCAACCATTGGGTTTCTACTGCGGTCATTTGATTGGAGGATTCAGTGAGTCTGATGACAGACATCATAGTTTGCTCGAGGTCCCCAGTGCTCTACACTGCAGCTTACCCATTGTACTTGTATAAACCACCCCACTACACCATTGTCCACTCCTACCTCAGTTCTTCAAAGTTGAAGATGCTTGTACTGTGGATGGACTATACAGTCCATAGCACTGGGCTTCACATGAAGCTGGTAGCCTTGCAAGTCACTCAGTATGTGGAAAAATGCAGTACCACAAACCATGGGAGACATTCAAATGACAAAGGGAGGAGCATAGCTTTTTAACCTTCCCTTTTGTAGCAAGTGTGAGGTGTGGCAATTAGTCAACAGAAGATTGTAGAATACTCTAGACTATCAAATTCCCAAACACCACCAGTGTGGCAAATATCTGAGTCTTTGTCGTTGTCTCCCACTGTCCAGCACAAATGTCTCTTGCAGCATCCAAAACAGTCTCTGTTGTCTCTCCTCAGGGTGATTGACACTGCAGCACTGACAGAGGAGAAGGCATCATCTAGTGGGGTCTTGGGATGATCAAATTCTTCGTGTATGTGTTGTGACAGAGTGTATATAGTAGTTCCTATAGGCTCATGTGTTTGGACATCAGATTCTCAGTTAGTGGAAATGTTTGGGAAGGATTAGGAGGTGTGACCTTGTTGGAGGAGGTGTGTCACTGGGGATGAGCTTTGGGGTTTCAAAAGCCCATGCAAGGCTCAGTCTCTGTCTCTGTCTCTGTCTCTGTCT
>JADRCD010220790.1:0-16073 GCA_019843815.1 Montemys delectorum | reverse complement strand
TCCACTCCCACTCCCATCCCTACCCCTACCCCTACCCCTACAAACAGTCTAATGCAGGAACAAGTCTCAGAATTTTTGTGTTGACACAGCTGTAGCTTTTCTTGCCAGTCCCTGCTGTGTGAGCCTGGTACACATTCTTGTAGCTTTTCCTAATTACTGAGCTATACACTCCATTTGGTTTCCCTAGAGTTCTAACCTACTTCGAAAGAATTTTGATATTTATGCATTGGAGGTCATTTCCACCATGATGTACATTTTGATGCTGAATAAATCTGATGTTGGAAGGACTGGAAGGGTCAGTTGTGAGACCAAACAACGCACTCCCAAACCCTCACGGGAACTGAGTACAGAAGAGTGTGTCATATCACTGAGCCATGCTTTTATTTAAGAAAAGAACTCCAAGGGACTGCTTGGGAAAAGTCGATGGAGGTTTATAGGAGAGGCCTCTTATATGACTAGCACAGTAAGTGGATACACGGGCAGATACCTAAGGACAGTGAAAAATGATGGGAGACCAGAGGCTCTCTGTAGAAGAATGAGGTTCGGAGGAGATGATTGCGTAGAAGTAATTGAGAAAGCAACAGAAGCCAGGGAAATAACTGCTTTGATAATGATTCAAGGCATGAAGTGTGTTCATCTTAAAAGAAACCTAGAGAAGTAGGTGTATGGTCAGTGCCAGAGAATGCTTTTCTGTAGCCTTCCCTGAAATGCTGGATGTAGCTGTCTTAGTTAGTTTGCATTCTGTGAAAAGACATCATGACAAAGGCAACTCTTAAAAGGACAACAGTTAATTGGGCCTGGCTTATAGGTTCAGAGGTTCAGTCCATTATCATCAAAGCAGAAGCATGGCAGCATCCAGGGAGGCATGGTGCAGGAGGAATTGAGAGTTCTGCATCTTCATCTGAAGGCTGCTAGAAGAAGACTGGCTCTCATGCGGTCAGGAGGAGGATCTCATTGCCCACCTCCACAGTGACACGCTTCCTCCAACAAGGCCACACCTACTCCAACAAAGCCATACCTCCTAATAGTGCCACTCCCAAGGCCAAGTATATTCAAACCATCACAGTTTACTTCTTAAATTTCACTCTTAAAGGACAGTCATCATTTCTAATATTAGGAGAGGAGATAGTAGATGTAGAGGAAAACTCACCAAATTTTGATATGTAAATATATCCTTAGGACTACTGGTCCAGCAATTCCCTTATAGGACAATTGTGACTGTCATCTAGTTCATCTCACAAAGTCATTGAGTGGATTACAGATCTATATATCTTTTCAACACAATAATATGCAATCTAGCTTTCTTCATAGCGTTTCTCCTCCTGCAATTCTACATGCACTTAGTGTCCCTGTCAAACAGACTCGAAGCTATATTATAATCTTCTTGCCCCTGTACTTACTTGTCCTTTTGACATCCTGTTCCTGGAAATCCTGTCAATGTATAAAGATATTGCAGCTGCCTTTGGTGAGATTTATCTCAAACAAATTGTTCTTACATGGTGCTTCAACACCACATGAGAAAAGTTTTCTGCCCAAGGGTTAAACAGGTAAAACCATGGCCCAACTGATGATTGATGACATCTGGGTCATTTGTCCTCATCATCCTCTTAACTTTAGCTTTGTGGGTTTAGAATTTTAAGTTTCCAGATGGTAATATTTTCAACCAAGGAGCAAAAGAAACACCATTAAATCATTAAGAGTTTTTGTCTTACTGAATATAATTCATAGACAATAAGATCTCTTTGTCAAAAATCAAGTGTCCGTAAGTGTGTGGATTTACTTCTAGTTCTTCTGTTTGATTCCATTTTTCAACCTGTCTGTTTTTATGCCAAGGCCATGTGGTTTCTACTACTATTGCTCTGTAGTATAGCTTGAAATGAGGAATGTGCTACCTCCAGAAATTCTTTCACTGTATAGGATTGTTGTAGATATCTTGGGACTTTTGTTTTTCCATATGAATTTGAGTATTGTTTTTTTTTAAAACATGTGATAAATTGTGTTGGTATTTTAATGGGAATTGCATTGAATCTGCAGATTGCTTTGGTAAGATGGCTATTTTTACTGTTCATCTTACCAATCCATGAACATGGGCAATCTTTCCATCTTCTGATACCTTCTTCGATTTCTTTCTTCAAAGACTTAAAGTTCTTGTCATACTTACTTAAAGCTCTTGTCTTTAATTGGCTAGAGTTACACCAAGATATTTGTATTATTTGTGGCATGGGAATTCTTTTCCCATATATATTTTTTAAGCCAATTTACCATTTGTAATTAGGAGGGCTACTGATTTTTTTTTTAAGTTAATTTTGTATCCAGCTATGCCACTGAAAGTGTTCATCAGCTGTAGGAATTCTCTGGAAGAAGTTTTGGGGCCACTTATATATATCATCAGCAAATAGCAATACTTTGATTTCGTTCTTCCTAATTAGTATCCCTTTGATCTCCTTTGATTGTCTTATTGCTCCAGCTAGAACTTCAAGAACTATATTGAAGAAAGGAAGAGAGTGGTAGCCTTGTCTTGTCCCTCATTTTAGTGGAATTGCTTTAAGTTTCTCTCCATTTAATTTGATGTTAGCTATTGGCTGCCTATATATTGCCGTTCTTATGTTTGGGTATGTCCTTTGTAGCCATGATTTCTTCAAGACTTTTATCATGAAGGGCTATTGGATTTTATCAAAGGCTTTTCCAGCATCTATTGAGATGATCATGAAGGTTTTTTTTTTCTTTCAGTTTGTTTATACAATGAATTACAAGGACAGATTTTCATGTGTTAAATCCTCCCTGCATCCGTTGGATGAAGACTACTTAATAATAGTGAATGATCTTTTTGATATATTCTTGTATTAGGTTTGTGAGTATTTTATTGAGTATTTTTGCATCAACGTTCATGAGGAAAATTGGTTTGAAATTCTCTTTCTTTTTTGTCTTTGAGGTTTAATTATCAGGGTGACTATGGCTCTATAAAATGAATTTGGCAGTTGTTCATTCTATTTTTGTGGAGTAATTTGAGAAAAATTGGTATGTACTTTTTTTCCAATTGGGAGATTTTTAATGACTGCTTCTATTTCCTTATGGTTACAGGTCTATTTAGATTGTTTATCTGATCTTGATTTAACATTGGTAAGTGACATTATTGAGAATATTGGTTTTTTTTTTTTTTTTTATTTTTCAATTTTTTGGAGTACAGGTTTTTTTTTTGTTGTTGTTTTTTTTTTTTTTAAAGTAAGACAGTATTTCTCTGGATTTCCCCAGTGTCTGTTGGTATGTCCCCTTTGCATGTCTGATTTTGTTGATCTGGATACTTTCTCTCTGCCTTTAGTTAGTTTGGCTAAGGGTTTTTCCATCTTGTTGTTTTTCTCAATGAACCAACTCTTTGTTTTGTTGATTCTTTTTATTGTTCTCTTTATTTCTATTTTATTGATTTCAGCCCTGAGTTTGATTGTTTCCAGCCATCTCCTCCTATTGGGTATGTTTGCTTCTTTTTGTTCTAGAGCTTTCAAGTATGTTGTTAAGTTTATAATACATGAAATCTTGTTAATTTCTACTGTAGAAAATCATTTTACTGAAAGTGGTAGCACCCATCTGTAGTCTCAGCATATAAGAGATTAGGGCAGAAGGAACACTTGTCTTTAGGGGGTGGGAACAACCTAGGCCATACAGTGAGACTCCATCTCAAATAAAAAAAATAATAAATAAAAATAAAGTAGTAATTTTGATATGTGTTAAAATTTCACTGTATGTATTCTGGTTCTTAAGTAAAAATGAAGCTAACAATTTAAAATGTGATTAGTTGGTTTCCCCTAGGCTCCTAGCCTATCTGGTCTCAGTTTCTTGGCCACCTGAGCTGTCTGTCAAAGAAACATAGCCATAAAATAACTCCTAATAATATTCTACTATACTCATAGGTCAGTGTTTTTGAGCCATAATCAGAGATGATTCCTACTATAGTACATGGAAACAAATACAGAGAGCCACAGCCAGACACCATGCAGAGAGTGAGAGATCTTGGAACACTTAGTCCTAAATGGTTTTTTTTCCATTAAACCCTTCCCCTCAGGACTCAGGGATAAGGGAATTCTGCTCAAAATGAGGTAAAAAGATTGTAATAACCAGAAAATATGAAGGATACCAAGGAAATCAGGCCCTCTAGCCATATCAGTACAGATAAGCACATAAACTCACAGAGACTCTTGGAAGCATACACAGAGGCTACATGTGTCTGTACAAGAAGGGCTCCTAGTTCAGGGAGGAAAAATAGGCATAAATCCTCATCCCTAATCCATATTCTAGTTCACAATTGATAGCACTGTCAAATATAAAATTAGTTCTCTCCAATGGAATTGACTGTGTATCAACTTTGGAGGTTCTTTGTCACATTATGTTTTATCAGGGCTTTATATATATTGGCTTCTGGTTTTGTGTTTTTATGAAATTCCTAAGGGTATGAATATATGTATGTGTCACTGAATCTATATGTATTTCTTGTACTTTTTCTTTGGGTCTTTTTTATCTGTTTGTTTATTTTGTTCTATTCAAGTTTGAAAGTTTTTGTTTTATTATTATTCTTTAGATGTCTGTTTGTTTTCTAAGGAGAGACAGAAAATGTATCGATTTGGATGAGAGGGGAGGTTGAGAAGATTCTGAAGAAGTTAGGGGAGGGGAAACCATAATTAGAATATATTGTATGAAAACTGCAGCTTGAGGAGAACAAAGAATAAGGTACCAGTCCCTTTATAATCTCTTGAACATATTTTAGAAATCTACCACAAGTTAAAATAAGTAGGAAAGTACACCAGTCTACCCTGGACTAAGAAGAACTTGAGGATCAGAGTTTCAGAGTAGTTAAGTAACTCTAGTGGAGGTAGACCAGTAGACTTTTCTGTGGAAGTAAGCACAAAACACAATGGAGAAAAGAGTGGAAAGCAAGTTATACCACTGGGATCCTTTCCTGCTCTAAGCTGGTTTTGGTCAGAGTGTTTTATCACAACAATGAAACTGAATTGGAACACTGTACACAAGAAAGTCTTGTCATGTTGAGGCCAAATGAAGGTGAAGGTCTGAGTTCCTGCATTTAGAAGAGATAGAAATATGGAGGGTATTGTCCCCCACATCATCATCCCTCCGGGGTGTGTAAGCTATAGTAAGGTCCAAAAAAGGACAATATAAATGTCACACTTCCAAAATGACATATAATTTGAATCTGTAGTTTGCACTGAACTGGAAGGAATTTAGGGCTGATAGTTCTTTATTTTGAACATGAGTAACTGGTCTGATGTTAGAATAGCCTTGAGGCATTTAGCGAGTACATGTCTCATGGGCTCTGGGGCAGCAGGTGGGGAGGGGGAAGAAATATGGAGGGTAACAAGTATATTGAAATTCTCAGTAATGGTTGACCCAATGAAACCCATAAGGCCTTCTGACTGTATGTTCATATTAGAATGGCAACTGAGTCAGACCAGAGAAGCCAACTGCATCAGGTTTCTACCCTCCCAATATACCTCATTCCTGTCAATCAATAAAAACAATTTCATTTGGATAGACTAGATAGTTAATTCTTAGTACTGAGTGTTGGACAAAATAATGAGAAATATTCGAGCTCTGCTAGTAAGGAGCATTACCAACAGACTCAGCCTGAGCAGTCAGCCTGGCTTCTCCATTCAACAACTGACTCTGTGTGTGAGCTTGGGGCGGAAATCACATCTCTTGGCCTCATTTCCTTATTTTCAAATTTGATATGTTTCATTCAGTGTCCCTGAGGCTTACTCTATCCATCAAAAGCACTGATTCTAAAAGAGATTAGTGTTATAAATGCCATGCTCCCCCCCAAAATACAGTGACTCTATTTTTAAAACATCTGACACTGATGTAAGCTATAGTAAGGTCCAAAAAAGGACAATATAAATGTCACACTTCCAAAATGACATATAATTTGAATCTGTAGTTTGCACTGAACTGGAAGGAACTTAGGGGTGATAGTTCTTTATTTTGAACATGAGTAACTGGTCTGATGTTAGAATAGCCTTGAGGCATTTAGCGAGTACATGTCTCATTCACTCAACCCTATGTACTTCCTTTCAGCTGCGCAATGAAGAAGTGTATAAAATATCTCTGAATCATCCTCCCCAAAGGCATTAATTCATCTTCTCTAATGCTTAAAAATCCCTTTCTGTAGCGAAGCCTAGGGAATTGTCCTGTTGGTCTAGAAGAAGATACTTGAAGAAAGAAATCATTTCCTTACTAACAAAAATAGATTCCCTTTTATCTGCTTCAACTCACACTTAGCTCCCAAGATATGGCTAACACAATTAGCTAGCAGGACCCTTGACCAAAGATGTCTCAGAGAGAAGCTGGCATACTCCATGGGGAAGGAGGAAGAGCTTTAACTCTCTCAATAAGGTACAGCTATATGATTGCCTGGAGAAGGGATTTCTGCAGCTTTTTCAAGTCACATAAATATCATCTACACCTAAAAGGCTTCACAAGACAATTCTGCCTTCAAATCCTGACTTCTAACAGTAGTAGCAACACATTTCCTATGGGTGTCCTAGAAACTGTGGGACTGTTTTTACCCAGTCATAAATCCCTATGTAAGTGTTTGTTTCTAGCAAGACAATTATTTTCACAACTTACTTTTAACTCTTCCTCTCTCTCTAGCATTAAACTGATTTTTTTTTTATCTAATTGATGTGAGTTAGGTAAGTTGCTTTGGTTTCATTCCTAATAGAAAAATCCAGATTTCAAAATATTTGCTACAGAAAGGTTGAGAAGCAGAGGGCTGGGGAAATCACTCAATAGGCAAAGTGTTTGTTCCACAAGCATAAAAACCTACTATGTGTTTGAATCCCAGCATTGGAGAGGCAGAGACAGAAGGATCCCTAGGGCTTGCTAGGCACCTGGTTTAATTATATGAGTAAGCTCTAGGTACAATGAGAGACTGTGGAAAAGTGATTGAGGAAGATACCAGACATGGATCTCTGTTCTCGACATACTCATGGATCTCTGGTCATCTCATGTCCATATATATATATATATATATATATATATATATATATATATATATATAAACCCACTTACTGAGAGAGAGTGAGGGTGAGAATCACAGTTAACTATTGATAAAATAATCATCATGGTAGCAGCTGTGAGTAGATAAGCTCAACCCCACTCAGAGACTTTGGGGTCTAGATATTGAAGAGCTACCAAGCCCCTACTCAATAGGAGTGCTTCTATACAGGGTCCCTTTGGGTTATCAACATGGGGTATGAGCTTCCCAGGGAGGACCCTTGGTCAGGCATCATCTTAAGATAGCATTCTTTAGTCCTTCAGCCATCCTACTAGCAATATATTAAAAACAAAGGTACCCTATATTTTTATCAAAACATTAAAGCCTTGAGCAGTTAAATTTCAAGATAGATAGCAACTATCTATGAAGGGCTAATTTCAGTCTTGATTGTTGCATTTTTCTTTTCAGCAGGTGACCAGCTGACTGGATTTAGCAAGCCTCACCATTCACCACCTTTGAGTCTGAGTTAGAGTTCTAGAATCACTGTACATGAATTTAATTACAGGTTTTATTTAGTAGATTCAAACCATCTTGATCATTTGTAGTCTAATTTTAAAATGGTATTTTAACATCAGACATTAAAACTTCACATATTCCTATTAATTTTGTTTTCTCCTACTGTGCCAAGAACATCAGCCAGGAATTCATGAGGAAGGCAAATTGCTCTTTGCTATGCTGCATTCCCAAATTACCTTGCATGTGCCAAGTCCTACCGCCACTCTTACCTGTCACATCCCCCAAGGAAAAGACTTCAGCTAAGATGACTCTTTGTTTTAACTCCACTTCCAAATTAAAAGGCTATTTGCTTCTTCCGGTAATGTGGTTTCGTGGTTGTGGCTAAGCATCATAAATCTTTATTTATAGTCACTCATGTCTAAATAACTATAAAAATTTAAAAGGATGGAAAGTTATAGAGTCAAAGGCCCCTCTCCAGACCAAAACAGCTTCCAGAAACTGTATATTTCAAGTGTCTTCATTTGGCTACTCACTTGTGTGCTCTTAGAAACTGAAGTCATTGATTTCATAAAACACATTTTATCTTAATTGTATCTACCAAGAGTGATTTCATCAACTACAATTCTAGTGCTGGGCTATCAGTCCTCGATATGCCCTCTCCACCATCTTTGATTTACATTATCCTGGCATTTTGTGAGGGCTGTTGGCTTAGGATTTAGGGAAAGCTCCTGAAATATGAAGGTCATCTGGAGCCTGCTGGCACGGCCATGCATGTCTTTTCTCACTCATGGCTCATGTTATCCTTGGGAACTCTATAGACTCAATGATTTGGCTTACACCTACAGTATAGACATGAATTAAACTCTCCACACAGATCTTCAAAATAGCAAAATCCAAATACATAAATGCTCTTGAAAATATCCCTTCTCAGCAGCCAAGGAGAATAGGAATCCAGCCTGGCCCTAAGCTTTTATGTACGAAAAGGTCACTTATCAGTTAGTTTTCATATAGACAACATAAGTAAGTATATTCAGCCAGGTTTTGCATAAAACTCCACTTTCTTGTAATTTTGTTCAGTATATATTATTGACTATATATGTGGTCCTTTAAGCAGTCTCAAATACACATTTATGTTAGCATCATTTTTTCAATACTATAATCTTCTGATGAGCCATTCACATGAAGCTGATGTCCTTTCCCAGAATAGACATGATGTGTCTATTAACACATATAGATGAGAAGAGGCTGCCCAGAGCAACTGATTTCAAATAGCCTGGGGCTGCCAGGACCACGCCAGGGTCCTAACAAGCAGGGAAATCCCCTAAACCAAAGCAGAATTCGCAAAGTTCTGAATGCAGTTCATTAGTGAGATAAAAGGCATTGGAAATGAGAGCTACCCTTTCCCCACCTCTGCTGTGGATGCTGACTAATTAGCTGCCTTTGACTATGGGGTAAAGTTGAAGAGAAAGTAAAAAGATTAAATGGCTAGGAAAGGGCAGGTATTTAAAGCTTAAGATGAAAGGATGCGGTTTAAAGCGGCATTAGTTTTTACATTAAAGCAAACATCTGGATAAAAGAAGGTCAAAAGTAGAAAGGGTAGAGATAGGGAGAGGAAGGGACAGGGACCAGAAGAGAGAGAGGGAAGGAGAGAGGGAAGGAGAGATGGAAGGAGAGAGGGAAGGAGAGAGGGAAGGAGAGGGGGAAGGAGAGAGGGAAGGAGAGATGGAAGGAGAGAGGGAAGGAGAGAGAGAAGGAGAGATGGAAGGAGAGAAGGAAGGAGAGAGGGGAAGAGAGAGGGAAGGAGAGAGGGAAGGAGAGAGAGAAGGAGAGAAGGAAGAAGAGAGGGAAGGAGAGAAGGAAGGAGAGAGGGAAGGAGAGAGGGAAGGAGAGAGGGAAGGAGCAAAGCATACAGAGAGGGTGAGGACAGAAAGGTTTCCTAAAGTTGTTTTCTTCTGATGCTAAAAAATAAAAATAATTAATAATGAGAGGAAATGATGAAAGGGGGGGCATATAACAGAAAGCAGAGATGTAGTCATTTTTCCTAGCATCATTTTTAGTAATTTGTCTCACAATTACCCGGAATTTAATGTAACAAAGTACATTGTATAGGATTTTAATGTTTCATGTGCTTTCAACTCATAAGGAGTATAACTAGAGAGCCTGTTGTCTATGCTTCCCAATGTCTGGTTATATTTATCCCAAGTCCATGCACCAACAAGTATAAAGATCATAAAAAGCACAGTAGTTTTCTGTTCTGAGGGCAATTTTGTCTGTGTAAGTCTCTGATATGCTAATGTGCCATGGTATTCTGCGAGCTTCAGCTCACTTGAAGAAGGGTATGCAGCAAAAACAATTTCAACTGCCTCTGACATTTGAAAACAAATGTTCTAATGATGTGGAAAGTGATTTTACAAGAAATTAATTCATTTCACCAATCCCCACTTCCCTTTATATTTTTCCTACAAACAGAATTCAAGGTAATTACTTGACAAAAATTATGGTCTTCCCCTTCCTTTCCTTTCCTTTCCCTTCCTTATTCTTCCCTTTCCTTCCCTTCCTTTCCCTTCCCTCCCCTTCTCTTCCCTTCCTTTCCCTTCCCTTCCTTTCCCTTCCTTTCCCTTCCCTTCCCTTCCCTCCCCTTCTCTTCCCTTCCCCTTCCCTTCCCTTTCCTTCCCTTCCTTTCCCTTCCTTCCCCTTCCTTTCCCTTCCCTTCCCTTCCCTTCTCCTTCTCCTCCCCTTCCCCTTCCCCTTCCCTTCCCTTCCTTTCCCTTCCCTTCCTTCCCCTTCCCTTTCCTTCTCTCTCTTATTCTTCCCTTTCCTTCTCTTCCCTTCCTTTCCCTTCCCTTCCCTCCCCTCTCCTTCTCTCTCCTCTCCCCCTTCCTCTCCACTCCCGGCCTCTAGTCTCCTCCTCTACACCACCCCCTTCATTCATCATCTCTCCTCTCTCCCCTAAAACAGTATCTATTCAAAGTAACCTTGAAGTAGGATTGAAATAAAACACACTTTTTAAAGAATTAGAATTGTTATCCTATTTTGAAAACTGCCATTTGTGTCAACTGAAAATAAACTCCAGAAAAGGAACCACATCTCTACAACATATTTCAACAACAGAAACAAGCTTTTAGAGTCCTAAAATTATGTCACTACTAAAATAACTATGTAATTGTGTTTTCCTCATTAAAATAGCATCACTGACTTTCTTGCAACATAACCAACTGAAATAGATAGTATCACTTTTGTACAAAGATCCAAACTTGAAATGAATTGCAAGGTTCACCCCACAGGAGGAACTTAAATGGGCCATGGATCAGGTTGTTATGAGGAGACACTGTACATGTCCCTCCTATTGAAGTGCAATTTTATCCTCTCACTGATCTGGATGCAGTGATCGAGAGCAACTAGGCTTTGTAATAATTTACAGGACAAAATAAGAGTCATAGTGCATTGAAATAGAGACAAAGTTACATTAACCATGTTAAACACTACTCTATAACCAAGAACATGAGCTAAAATTTTACATAGCATGGAAAGATCAGGTCAGTAGGAATTCCTTAGCATTTTTAACTATCTTAATATACAACAGCAGAGAAATTGTTCTAATTTCTGCCACAATGCTTTCTAACAAAAGAGCCAAGTAGCCTTATCGTGGAGTAACCACTTTTTTTATATAACCAAACAATTAGATTTGGGGATGCAATTCCCCTGAATTCTCAACATATTTTATGTGAATTGAAGATGCTGGATAGACGGCTCAGTGGTTAAGAGCATTGGCTGTTCTTGCGAGAGGACCATGGTTCAGTTCCCAGCATCCACACGGTAGTTCAAAGTGTTTATAGCTCCATTTATAAGAAGTCTGATCTTCTTTTCTGCCTTCCAGGACACAAGCACTAATGTGGTACACATATGTATATTCAGGCAAATACACAGAAAATGTATGTCAGCATATACTATTTTAGGCTGTGAAGCAATTCATTAGAAAAGAAGTTCAAGGTCATGATAATTGTTATATTTTAGGCTAGTGAGAAAATAATATAACATAAAAGCCTTATAATTTGAGCTATGGTTTAAATGTTTAATGTTTGAGAATCAATTGTGCATAAGAAAAGCCACATTCATAAGCACTGTTCTTCCAGTTATTTAGTGATATGACATTGGTTCCCTTTCAAATAGAGCCTACTTTTGTGCTACACACAGAAATTGCAATAAATATCTGTCAGATTAGTCAAATTGCCAGCATGAATATATGTTTGCAAGGAAACACCAATACCCTGAATTTTAAGATTTCCAAACACATCCACACTCATTACCAATGCAGAGAAGTCAAGTTCCAGCCATTTCCAGATCCAAGGAGACCATTCAGGTAAGCCTCAAGTTCTCCAAGAAGAAGGAAGACCAAAGTGTGGATACTTCGTTCCTTTTTAAAAGGGGGAACAAAATACCCACTGAAGGAGTTGCAGAGACAAACTATGAAGCAGAGACTGAAGGAAGGACAAGCCAGAGACTATTCCACCTGGGAATCCTTTCCATATTCAATCATCAAATCCAGACACTATTGTGGATGCCAGCAAGTGCTAGCTGACAGGAGCCTGATATAGCTGTCTCTTGAGAGGCCCTGACAGTGCCTGACTAAATAAAGAAGTGGAGGCTCACAGCTATTCATTGGACTGGGCACAGGTGCCCCAGTGAAAGAGCTAGAAAAAGGACCCAAGGAGCTGAAGGGTTTGCAGCCCCTTAGGACAAACAACAATATGAACTAACTAGTACCCTCAGAGCTCCCAGGGACTAAACCACCAACCAAAGAGTACACATGGGGCAGACTCATGGCTCCAGCAACATATTATAGCAGAGGATGGCCTAATCAGTCATCACTGGGAGGAGAGGCCCTTGGTCCTGTGAAGGTTCTATGCCCCAGTGTAGGAGAATGCCAGGGCCAGGAATCCGGAGAGGGTGGGTTGTTGAGCAGGGGGAGGGGGGAGGGAACAGGGTTTTTCATTTTCTTTTTTTTCTCTTTTTCAGACCGGAAACCAGGAAAGGAGATATCATATGACATGTATATAAAGAAAATATCTAGTAAAAAAAAAAATCCTAAAAAAAAAAAAAAGAAAGAAAGAAAATAAAAGAAATAATTCATTACTAAATATACACCTTGCTCATGAATAAAATGTGTTATTATTAATTTACCTCTGTCCTTATTTTTCTCTTGAAACTATCTTAAGGTTGCTTTAAATTTTTATTTTATTTTATTTTATTTTATTTTTATTTTTCGAGACAGGGTTTCTCTGTGTAGCCCTGGCTGACCTGGAACTCACTCTCTAGACCAGGCTGGCCTCGAACTCAGAAATCCGCCTGCCTCTGCCTCCCAAGTGCTGG
The DNA here is from genome assembly GCA_019843815.1 of Montemys delectorum. NCBI lineage: Eukaryota > Metazoa > Chordata > Mammalia > Rodentia > Muridae > Montemys > Montemys delectorum. Next base: position 3,187 of record JADRCD010220790.1, on the reverse strand, counting down.
GATTAAAGGCGTGCGCCACCACCCCCTGGTGCTTTAAAATTTTAAACACTAATTTCATATCTCTATCATTAATATAAAGATAGTTGAAAATTTCTCTATTGAAAATTACACTAATACAATTAAGAGCAAATATGGACTGTGTGGGGAACAGATTTTCAGTAAGATTAAACCTCGAATATTTAAAGATCTGGTTCAGCGCAACCTTGAGGTTCAGCACAACACAGTGTAAGATGAGTAACTTCTTACTGACCCATTATTAGTGTTTCCATGTGGTCTGGTGAGATATAGAGAACCCTTCAGAGACCGTGATAGCTTGATCAAACAAAACAAACAAACAAACAAAAAAAAGCCTGCTTCTATGGAAGGTGATAGGCCACATTTCATTGACATCAGACACCTAGGTTCTCAGGTTTTCACAGCTGAGTAGCGTTAAACCTAGGGAGAAGTTATAAGCTGGTGTGTGTGTGTGTGTGTGTGTGTGTGTGTGTGTGTGTGTGTGTGTGTGTGTATACATGCACAGTGCTACCCACGAGAGCTGAGGGGTTGGCGGAAGGAGAAATATCCTATTGACTTGTAGGTATCCAAATCTCCCATCATATCAGGTTTGGGGTAGGCATGGATGGGAACAAGCCAGTTTTACTACAGCATGCTTTGAGCACAAAGCCAGACAAGAAAAACAACAAAAAACAAAAAACAAAAAAACTAAAATCTCTGTACTCCACTCTAAGATGTTGTTATCTCTTTACAGTTTTGTCTTCCATAGAGTCTTTTGCTTGGTGTCAAATCCTGGGAAAAGCTCTAAAGTAAAGCAGCACAAATTATCAGTATATTGGATGAGGAGGAGGAGAAAGACAAGGAGGAAGAGGAGGAGGAGGAGAAGGAAGAGAAGGAAGAAGAGGATGGCTAACATTTTTTTGTAGTTGTTGAGAACACTTTGGAAATTTGATCTACTTTGCATTTCCTACCCTTTTGATGTTCTGCTTCATGTCAAGGGTACAGAGTACGGAGGTAATTTTAGACTCATGAGAGGACTTCTGAGCAGATGAGATTGGCATAGGGATTATTATGGAAATTAACAAATGGGGAAATGAAAATGACATTTTCTTCTTTAAAACTTTAATCGTCAGTAAATTAATTAATTAATTAGTTAATTAATGAATGAAAAAAAAAACAAATTGTATAACACAAATGACTGTGCATAAAATCACAAGGAACTGAAGTTTTCTGAGACACTGGGGATGAAGATGAATATTGAGAGATGCATGTCGATTTTGTCTCACTGAGCTTATATCCAGATGCGATCCTATGGCTGTAAGTAGCACAGCCTGTGTGTTAAGTAGAATAGCCTGATGCTGAGATCCAGACCAGAGCTGTGAGTAAAGCGCTGGAAAGAAAGGTGATGACGGTTTCTCAGAGAGGTGATGCTCACAGTATGAACCAAAAAAAAAAAAAAAAAAAAAAAAAAAAAAAAGACTCAATCATGGGCCTTATACTAAAAAAAGGAAATGCATGGTGTGTTACTCCTAGAAATGTTGAAATATAAATAAACTTGCTAAAACAGGAAAAGAATTGTTGTTAAACAGGTATTGGTTTTTCTATGTGTAATAAATATGTACATACAGTAAGCCGAAGCTATTAAAATCTAAGTGAACATACCTAGATAGTAGTTTCCTCTAAATAAAAAAAAAAATCTTAATTTAAAATACAGACATGTATACACTGGGAATGCATCAATCTTCTGATGTTGAAACAAGGCTTTTTATTTCTGTACATCCCTCTGAGTCCACACATTCACAACACCTTCTTTAAACCAGGACAAAATTATGCATTACTTTCCTTTGAATGACTGTATAGTGAAGTCTCCAAAAGCTGTTTACACACAGGACTGAGCTATTAAAACCCATATCACTCTAAATAACGTTGGTTCTTAACTTACAAGCCTTTGGAGTATCCTGGCTAATAAGACTAAAGTTGTATACCCAAGGCTTTCAGCACTTAAACTGGTTTATGTTAAGAGTGTAAAACTCTTTTCAATGATTCAAAGTTAATTTTAATTTACTCTATTAATTTATGAAAAGACTGAGAATAATTCCTTTATGTCTCTATTTCACCAATTTGTAACAGTCTTAAAGTAATCAGTTTGTAGTGATAGCTACCAAGTTTAGAACTAAAACAATAAAATCCTTTGAATACAACACTCTTCCTATATTGCATAAAAACATAAAACAAAGCTACAGAATATCAGTATGTTTAGCTAAGATCTTCACCCTCAAAGAACTTTGAGAAATCTCAAAAGGCAAATAGAAATATGTAAGCATAACTTAATCCTCAGAAGAATATTGTTTAGAAATATGATCTTGTAAGAAAAATAAAATCATAAAGGAAAAAGAAGTATATTCTGATTTGGAAAGTTGATCTGCTCAGAAATGTGTAATAGGATGGTTCTAGGAATGTATACCTGCTACCCTAGCACTAAGATACAGGGGCGGGGGATCACAATTTCCAGGCTAGGCTAGTCTACATAGTGAGACCCTTTCTCAAAATAAGGGCTAACTCTATTTTACACATAGTAGCTAAGTGCTGCAACTTTAAGTTATAACCCAAGCAGCACTACCAAAATTAAAAATGGACATGAAGTTGGAAGTTGGATGTGGGGGTGTTCTAGGGGAATTAGAGGGAAAGGTGAATATGACTGAAATTCATTGCATATTATGTGTGAAACTCTCAAAAAATAAATATAAATATCATAAAAATTATATAAAGAAACCTATCATATTGTGCAAAGAATATATGTTAATAACAAAGGAAAGTTAGAAGGAATAATTTGAAGTAACCCCAATATAAAGAAATAATAAGTGTTTGATGAGATAAAGTATTTAACCTAATTTAAATGCTATATAATGTATATCTGCATCAAAATTCCATATACTGCTTCATTATAGATTAGTTAAAATATTATATATTAGTTAAAATAATTTTAATTGAAAACTACTTAAATAGTAATTTGGGTATTAATAAAAACACTAATCAGTATGTATAGAAAGAAGGTTGACATGTGAGTACTTGTGCTTTGCAACCACAAGTTAGAGTATAGTATATAATACATGCACTGGAATGGCTATGTTACATGGATGTTTTACACATACACACCTACACACACACACACACACACACACACACACACACA
>JADRCD010220789.1:10383-50634 GCA_019843815.1 Montemys delectorum | reverse complement strand
ACACACACACACACACACACACACACACACACACACACACACACTTTAACAAATGTAACAAAACAAATCTTGTAAAGAGAGAATGAAATGTGGATGGAGGAAGTATGAATAGTGTGACTCCTTTATAACTACCTAGATCCAGTTACATGACTGTGTCAGAGAGAGCACAGGCACAAAACTCCTAAAGACAGAATTAATCAGTATGGGTATTGATCAAATTTACAAATATTAAAAACCAAATACTAATATTTAAATATCTATATCCCTATGTATGTAATTCTTTTGATAAACACATAGTATATTAGTGCCAATATAAATGAAAAAATTAACAAACCATTCAAATCACCAAAACTATTTTTTTAAATTTACTCAAAGTGATTTTATTGTTGTGCGCACAAGAGCATTTATGCCACTAGAGAAAAGGCTGTGGACTACTCATATTTCCAATTGGGTGGGAGCACCCTCTTAGTCTAATAGTATTGAGCCAACCAATGAATTCGGCTTTCTATCAGAATGAAGCGGAATTTAGCATCCTTGTCCTTTCTGTTACTTTCAAGGGGCTTTTCGACAGCAGCTGCTTTCTTAATCAAATGGTAGCGATCCTAAGGGAGATGAGGGGCAAGGCCTTTGGACTTAAGGATTCTCAAGATTTTATTTCCAATCACAAAACAGACCTGTGCCACTATCTGGGAGGGAGTCAGGCCTTTCTTGGCCAGTTTGTAAATCTGTTCCTTCAGATCATCAGATGTCAGTTTCAGCCACATAGGGACCCTAAGGCAGTAGGGCTGCGCCGACTGGAACAGGACCTTCCCGCGACTGCATGTGACCCATAATGGCAGAGGTCTGGCAGCAAAGAGAGCAAAACCATTTTTTTCCATCTCACAAATTGCTGTCAATTTAGTGTGGATGCTACAGCCAAATATTATAAATTTTCTTTTTTTTCACAGTTCATGAAGTCATATTTAGAAAAATTTCCCTATTAGGGAGCATATAATGTTATATTAACATCATTTTTTTTATTTCAAGAACTTTCAAATATAAACAAAAATAAAAATCATTTAATGATTTTCTAATGAACATGTTAACTATCTCCAATAATGACTGCCAAATAATTATTCTTATTAATTCATCACCTGTTCTCTTTGCACACATAATTTAAATCGTAAGTTGCACCATTCTATTATTTCATCTTTAAATATTTGAACATGCATTATTAAAGATTAAGAACTTCTGTGATAGTCTCTGCACACATTATTGTCAGCACAGTGTTTATCCAGAGAAGGCAAGAGGAACATTCAGTTCAACATGACCCAGTAGCCAGTGTTGGTTCAAGCTTTCAGAGACTTACACTGGGTAGTTTATTTGAAACATATGTAAGCACAGAGCAATTTATCTGGCAAACATTTCTAGTGATAATAAACTCAATCTCAGGTGCACAACAAAGGTTAAGGCATCATTACATTGAAATTCTGGTAAAGTGCAAGTGGCATTTTCCATAAAGACTGGGTTCCATAGATTAACTAAGGAAATAGACTAAAGGTAAGCAGTTCTCATGATAAAGGCCTAGGGGAGTTTAGCACTATAGAGTGACAGAGATAAATAGGATAAAGATCTTGGGGAGCTGGTGTGGCCTGGCCATAGGGATAGCTCAGAAGTCACCAGGCAATTAAACACCTCTCCTCCCAGCCTTCTGGGTGAAAAATGGGCAATACGTACCTCTCTCTCTTTTGTTTAGCATTCCTATTTCTTTTAGTGTTTATCTCTGAGAATAAATATCTATATACTTCCTACAGACTTCTGTTTTCAGATGCGTCCTATACTAATGTCACTAAAGCATAGCTGCCATTATTTTTAGATAATAAATAAATAAACTAACCAGTGTTCAAATTTCCAATGTCGTTTCATTAATATTCTATTCACAACAGTGTTTTCTTTGTAATTAAGATTCAAATGGCCTGGCAGATTGATGCATGCATCTTCTCCTAGCACTCATAGAAAGACGCAGGTGAATCTCTGAGTTTGAGGCCAGCCTGGTCTACAGAATGAGTTCCAGGATAGCCAGAGTCATACAGAAAGACCCTGCCTAAAAGAAACAGATAATAAAATAAAATTAAATAAAATAACTCAAATATTCTATAATAAGTTACTGTTAATGAAATATATTCTAACATGAATACTTCCTTATTATCTCTTTATGCTTCACAACCCATTCTTGGAAGATCTAAGGAAGTCGTCTAATACCACATTCTTTCATTATATTTAATGGTGACTTCCCATAGGAATGTTTTAGGAAGCTTGCAGCATTTGTTTTGAGAATCCTGTTTAATGTAGCTAATGTATCATGTTCTGCATCTGATACAGTATATATTTTACTTAAATGTAGGTGTTAGAGTAATACACAGGACACTGCTTTATAAAAAGAAAACTATGATTTTCACATTCATTAATAATTTGAGTGATTAAAATGTATTTTAAAATGCTTATTGTTTCACTTTGGTTTTTATAACTTTTGTCTTATTGCTTTTTTATTTTTTGTGATAGTTTGGAATATTTATTACATTTATTGCATTATATTATAATGACTACATTATCCTTTAGAAGCCTGTTTTGTTTTCTAATAAGAGATAAAGGAGGATATAGATCCTGATTAGAATGGAAGAAAGCAGGAACTGCAAGGAGTAGAGAGAAGAGAAACTGTAATTCCCATATATAATATGAGAAAAAATCTATCTTTATTAAGAGGAAAAGCACTCATAAAAAATCTTTACTATAAAAATATAAAATTATGGATGGTGCATATCTTTAATTGCAACACTTCGGAATCAGAGGTAGGCTGATTACTGAGTTCAATGCAACCTGATCCAAAGAGCAAGTTCCAGGATAGCCAGGGCTACACAGAGAAACCCCGTCTTAACAAAACAAAACAAAAGAGAAACTAGACAAAAACAAACAAACAAACGAACCAAAGAACTGGAGAAACTGAAGAAAAGGCATTCGGATGACTGGCACAACTTGGGATCCATCTCATGGGGTGGAGACACCAAGGCCTGCCTCTGTTGCTGAAGCTATCATGTGCTTACAGACTGGAGCCTGGCATAGCTGTTGTCTAGGAGGCCCTGTCAGCAGCTGACTGAGATAGATGCAGTTACTGACACCCAAGGATTGGACTGAAGTCAGGATCCCTATGGTTCAATTAGGGGAAGGATTGAAGAATATGCAGAAGCTGAAGGGGAGAGCAAACTGATAGGAAAGCTAGCAGTCCCTACTAATTCATACCTCAGGGAGCCCCCAGAGACTGTGCCACAAACCAGGCAGCTTGCATGAGCTGGTCAGAGACCCCTGGCGCATATATAGCAGAAGACTGCCTGGTCTGTCTTCAGTGGGAGATGAGCCTAATACTCCAGAGACTAGAGGCCTCAGAGAAAGGAGAGGCCTAATGAGTGGGAGAGGACCCACTTGGAAGCAAGGACTAGGAGGAATGGGATGAGAAATTGTGAGAGGGGGAACTGAGGAAGGGGGAAGGACTTGAGGGCAAATAAATAAAATACTTTTTTAAAAATTTGGGGGAGATAAAAATTATACTTTTATAACAAATAAAATATGTGAAATAGTGACACAGTATTTGTATATTTTAACCTTAAGGAAAAAACAAGTATTTTAATAAATGAAAAGATTGACCATTCATTGGTTTTCATTCATGTATAATTGGCGATTAGTTCATGAATTTGTAAATGTTCTATATACAAAGAAATATCTATAGAATCACCTTCAAAATGAGCAAAGGGATATTTGACAGAGTAATAAATAAGAATAACCAGTAAGCCCATAAAGATATATTCAATATTATTCAAAATCAGGTAAATTAGGAGTAAAACAAAGGGGCTGGAAGCAATGGCCCAGCACGTGTTCTTGTAGAAATTCCCTGCATGATAGACAGCACATCCATGATGGCTTACATTTATCCCCATCTCCAGTTCCAGATTGATGCTCTCTTCTAACTTCTGTGAGCACCAGACACGGGATGAATTCTGTTGTTTGGTATAGTACTTATATAGCAATATACCTGGAAAAAAGAAAGAGCACAAAATTCTGGAACATAGCTATTTTATGTGATTAGGATAAAGGATGGGAAAACACAGGGGTTGGAATGTTTTCTCTTTGGGTGGAAGGTTGAGGTGCATCCCCTCGTTTTTGTTTGTTTACCTTTTTGTTTGTTCATGTTTTGTGGTCTTCATAACTTTGGTTAATCTTTTTTTGTTTTAAGGATTCAGCTTATGAGTTTTACTAGAACAAGTCACTGCCGAAGAACATTGGAAAAAATAGAAGTAGAATGGGTCCCAAAGCAAACTGAATTCATAAAACAAATCCTCCAACAGAAAAATCCTGTCTATATGACCATTGTAGTTTTCCACTAAGAGCTTGTTTTCCATAGTCAGTATTTTGCTCATCTATTTACATCTAAAGCAAGGGGCTCACACTGACATGTAGTAATCATACAAGAGACACGACTTAAGTGTTATGAGCTCTTTATTACTTCTAAAGTTTCTATGGCTAATCTTTTTAGATTAGATTCACTACTTTTCCTTATTGAAGTATTGGTATGTTACCAAAATTATTTAATTTGACCTGGGCAGATGTGTTATTTTCTAGTTTGAGACTACTGTTATTTTATATGTTTTCATTTTTGGATCTTTAGCCAAAATGATAAGAATGGTGAGACTCCAACACATTTTACTCTTGCACTATACATCTGAATTTATGAATTATTTATGTATATGTTATGTGAACTACAAGCAGGGACAGATATGCAGAAACAGGTATTTCCTAAATTCTTTTCCCCCAAAAGATAACAAGCTTATTAAAAAGAAGATATCTCGTGTGAAACAATGTAATAATAGTAAAAGTAAAAATAAAAGATATCATCCCAGTCTAGTGCCTCCTAGAATTACTTAGTAGATTCACTAGGCTAATATGTAGCAGTGCTATCTTGTATTACTTTCATTTTTTTCTTTTACTCTTTCTCTGTATTGAATCATCAAATACTCTTTCATTGATACAATTATCAGTGGGAAGAATGATAACATGAGAGGGGCAATAAATATGATAAAAATAATTATATAGATATATGTGATGTCATAATGAAACTGATTGTTTTATTCAAATTAACACACAATAATAGTTTTAAAGCTCAAAACAATGTGGACTCTTTGTTATGATGAAATTACAATTTTCTATTTTCCTTCCACTTTTCAACCCTTACATTATTTTTTCATCAAACTAATGTGTTTTCTAAATCCTGTTCTATTCTTTGTATGTATTGCACTGGAATCTCATAAGGGTATTGCTCACATCTCTCTCTCTCTCTCTCTCTCTCTCTCTCTCTCTCTCTCTCTCTCTCTCTCTGTGTGTGTGTGTGTGTGTGTGTGTGTATGTGTGTGTGTGTGTGTTCTAAGTTTCTAGTTTATTATCTTAAATTATAAAAGTCTCCAACTAATCAAGGATGAAAATGATGCAGACACCACCTATCAGTTCTTGACACTGTGTTTGAACATTTGATTCTATGCATATCTACTTTTAGATTACATGCAGTCATGTCTAAGTGTGTTGGTGGCAATAACGGGTTAGAGAAAGCTCAGACTTGGATTCTGTGTATCAATGCATCTTGAAAACAGACTGTGGGTACATCTTGCATATCTTGTGTCTTAAAGAAAATAGGAATATTATTTTTTTTGTCTTTAGCTCATTCTAAATTCTAAGCATTATACAACTAAAAATATTGCCATCCACAAAGTGAGAGGTATGGAGTCTTATAGCAAAATCAACACTGGAGCATTATGAAGAGATTTGGAAGCTTAAATCTGAAGCGTCATTTCAGACACATGGTACTCTTCTCTGGGGCATCAATACCAAACATATTGTCCTCTTATGTAACCCAATGATTTTTTCAAATTACGTTATACATGTTTCATATGGGTTTTCTTTACAATTAAATCCATCTTAACTGTCACACTTGATATTCATCTGGTGTCTATTATTTGCCAAAAGCTAATATTGATGTTTTCATGCACAAATCTTTCCTATGGACATTACCAGACAACAGATTATTTAAACCCCTTAAGTTCTACTAGTTGCTTCAAAGAGAAAAGCCTCTCCTGGTTTCTTCAGATACAACCTTATTCTTCCATGATGACAGTGATAGGCTAAATGTCACTACACACATATTGAACATTCCATCTTAAAATCCTGAATAAATGGTCTATGGTCTTTGTTTCAGAATATAAAAGCATTGTTACTTCTCCTTTTCTCAGCTACTGTTATGTACTCTAAATTACAAGAAGAAAATGTTACACTTAGCATCTTGTAATGCTGAATAAAAGTAGAAATGTTAGAATGCATATATGAAAAAGAAAACTGAATTAATGTTCACCATGCTGTGGATAGTTCAGATATGACCAATTAAGAGAGTCACTCTGAAGAAATTACTTGTCATTTAAAATATATTATTCTATGTCTCAGGGTACTTTCTTTGTGTACCATGTTGAGGACATAAGGGTATGTTTGATATCTTTGAATCAGAATTACATAGGATTTTAAAGTACCATGTGGGTTCTGGAATTTAAGGTAGATTCCTTAGAAAAGCAGCCAATATCCTTTTAACCACTGAGCAATGTCTCTAGTCCTATGTAAGCATTTTTGTTTCCAGTAAAGAATACATACTGTGTCTGTTTTATTAATCTTGAATGAATGAAAAAATAGATTAACTATGAGATATTTGTAGAATATAATTCTGAAGTATGAAGTTCACTGTCTTGCAATTCAAACTATCACTAATATGAATGTCCATTAAACTTTGAATTTAGCCAACCATATCATTAAATGTCAAGTTAAGTGCCCATCCTTTGATTTGTTTGACACAGATTAGTAGGAACAGAGACATTGTCCTTTATCCAGTAATGAACAAAACTGTTCATTATTGTAACCATTTAATTTATATTTTACCTGTGCTCCTATTGCACATGTTTCATAAAATTATGTACACAATACTTAATTTGTATAATTTGTACAATTATTGATTGATTGTCCATTTATCTTAGAGTAATATAGTCTTACAAAGTATTACATGCATAAATCAATTGGGAGATTTCATCACTTCAGTAGAAGAAAAACTGTACAGACTATACCAACACAATGTTTGCTCGATGTTTTACAAAGAACTCAAGAAGTTAAACTCCAGAGAATCAAATAACCCTATTAAAATGGGGTACAGAGCTAAACAAAGAATTTTCAACTTAGGTATACCAAATGGCAGAGGAACATCTAAAGATATGTTCAACATCCTTAGTCATCAGGGAAATGCAAGTCGAAACCACCCTGAGATTCCACTTCACACCAGTCAGAAGGGCTAAAATCAAAAACTCAGGTTGATAACAGATGCTGGCAAGGATGTGGAGAAAGAGGAACACTTCTCTATTGTTGGAAGGATTGCAAGCGGGTACAACCCCTCTGGAAATCAGTTTGGAAGTTCCTCAGAAATTTGACATAGTATTACCTCAGAACTCAGTTATACCACTCTTGGGCATATACCCAAAAGATTCTCCAACATATAACAAGGATACACGCTCCACTACATTCATAGCAGCCTTATTTATAATAGCCAGAAGCTGGAAAGAACCCAGATATCCTTTAACAGAGACACAGAAAATGTGGTACATTTATACAATGGAGTATTACTCAGCTACTAAAAACAATGACTTCATGAAATTCTTGGGCAAATGGATGTAACTAGAAAATGTCATCTTGAGTGAGGTAACCCGATCACAAAAGAACACACATGTTATGCACTCACTGATAAGTGGATATTAGCTCAAAAGCTCAGAATACCCAAGATACAATTCACAGACCACATGAAGCGCATGAAGAAGGAAGACCAAAGTGTGGGTGCTTCGGTCCTTCTTAGAAGGTAACAAAATACTCACGGGAACAAATATGGAGACAAAGTGTGGAGCAAAATCTAAAGGAAAGGCCGTCCAGAGACTGCCCCACCTGGGCATCCATCCCATATACAGTCTCTAATCCTAGACACCATTGTGGACACCAAGAAGTGCTGCTGACAGGAGCCTGATATTGCTGTCTCCTGAGAGGCTTTGCCAGAGTCTGACAAATACAGAGGTGGATGCTTGCAGCCAACTATTTGACTGAGCAAGAGGTCCCCAATGGGAACTCCAAGGGAGGAGTTAGAGAAAGGACTGAAGGATCAGAAGGGATTTGCAACCCCATAGGAAGAACAACAGTATCAACCAACCAGACCCCTCAGAGCTCCCGGGTCTAAACCACCAATCAAGGAGTCCACGTGACTCCAGCTGTATATGTAGCAGAGGATGGCCTTGTCAGGCTTCAATAGGCGGAGAGGCCCTTGGTCCTGTGAAGGCTCAATGCCACAGTTTAGGGGAATTCGAGGGCGGGGTGGTGGGAGTGGGTTGGTGTGTGTGGGAACACCCTCATAGAAGCAGGGCTAGAGGGAAAGGTTAAGGGGTTTCCAGGACGAGGGGGGGGGAGGTAGCACTGGTAAACGTGATAACATGTCAAATGGAAATGAATAAAATATCCAATATAAAAAAGAGATGGTATCCTTACATAGGGAACTTACACAAAAGGCCTGGGAAGCTTGCTATATTCCCCTGCTTGTACAGTTTCTTTTTTATTCATTTTGTGCATTAGTATGAAATGTTTATTTCAATGGATAAATCTAAAACGATATGTTTATTAATTAGAGTCCATTGAGGCTGTTTTCTGTTTAGTCCAAATCTGTGTATGTTGGCACTTGCTAATACCATCCATCCATCGTTGTGGTGCTAAGTGAGCGTTACTCACCTATGTATTCTCTGCACTCCACCTTACATTTCCTCCCTCATTAACCTTAAAACCACTGATGCTGTTACTGTCTTTATAGTATTAACTTATCACATATAAAATAGAGTTTGAATGAAAACACAAATTTACACATCTGATAAGAATCATCTTGTTCTCTTATAACTAAATTAAAAACAATGCTTCTAAAAACACTGTTGTTCAAGGTTTGGTAAGGATGTGAATGTCAAACTTGTTTTGTAAATACTTAAGCTTGAAGGTGCTCAGTTTTAAATTAAATCTTCTGCTAGCTGATTAAAGCATGACCAATCTGTTTTCCAAATGGCTGAATTGTTTTCCCTATCTCATAGTGATGAATGAGAATTCTGTTTGTCAACATATTTTAGCCACCCTAAACATGTAGGTTCATGCTACCTTGTGTTTTGAGTTTTCTGTTATATAATACTACATTTAACTAAATATGCATATAGTGTTGTATCTTTTTATGTTTATTTTCTTTCATAAACATTTATGATGGTGTCCATCCACATCTTTTCTCTATTTAAAGATATTATTCTTTTACAATCCATGTTTGATCAAATCCACTCCATTCTCTTCCCTCCAATTCCTATCTACCCACCACTTTTCCTTAATAATTTCATGTACTTTTAATCTTATTTTTTAAAAAGTCAAGAGTCTAGTCTTTATTGTCATGCTGTAATACTATTTACTGGAACATAAGTAGTCTCCTAGACTCTTTCGTGGAGAGGAAAACTCCTTCTCTCTACTACAGTAGCCATAAATTGCTAGTAGTTCCTCAGAAAGAAGACAGATTTCAAGAGTTCCTCCTTGATCGATGTTTGAATTTTGTCTGGATTAATCTTGTGTAAGGTATGCAGTCATAGCAGCTATCAATTAATTTCTAACTGTGTTGTCCTGTCCAGTTAATATTCTGGCTCTTACAAACTTCTCAGTCTGTATTCTGCCATAATTGATCCCTGTGCCTTGGAGGATGATATACATATTCCATTTAGAACTGAACACCACAAAGTCTTTTATTTTCTGCCCCTCAACTAGTTGTGTGTCTCTGTACTAATTAATATTTAATACCGAGAGAAGTTTTCTGAGCAGGGCTGTATTAATCTATGCATATAAAAATAAGAACTATTGCCAGGCAGTGGTGGCTCATGCCTTTAATCCTAGCACTTGGGATGCACAGGCAGGCAGATTTCTGAGTTTAAGGCTAACCTGCTCTACAGAGTGAGTTCCAGAACAGCCAAGGCTATACAAAGAAACCCTGTCTTAAACAAAACAAACAAACAACAAAAAAAAGAACTATTGGGGGGCAGTTTATTCCTATGTCCATTTTGCAGCAAAATAGTACAGTACTGTATTCTACCTAAAGTGTGTAACCTAGCTAGCCATGGATTTTCATCCAGTGAACAGTGCCAAGTATGGACCCCCTTTGTGGAGCAGACTTTTAATGCAACCAGGAAGTGGTGAAGTGATTAATGTTTATGCAACTACTACATCTGTGAGGATATCTTCCCAAGCCAACTATTATTGTAGTTCTCAGGGTACACAACTGAGTAAGTTTGTTGATGACTTTTTCACCCATGAATTATGGATACTAGCGCAGAAGGTATGAAGAATTCAGATTGGTACTAGGCTAATTTATCCATGTCCTATGACTTACATATATTATGTCTTCAGCAATAAAATATTACTACATGGGCCTGGCACCACTTCCTCTGCATGTATATTATAGCTATTAGCTTAGCAAAATTTTGGGACAGAGGGCTGTGAGAATCGGTGGGTCTCTGACACTTGTTCCTGCTCTTGAGACTCTTTGCTTGTTGAGCTCGAATGTCCAACATTGACGTAATAGTTTTTGCTTTATTTTTATATTTTATTTTATCATATATAGTTGTTATCTCTTAGCAGCCTGTTTTTTATGATTAGAGAGAGAAAAGGGGTGGGTTTGGAGGGGACAGGAGAAGGGGAATATCTGGGAAGGAATAGAATGAAAGGAAACTATACTCAAGATATATTGTATGGGAAAAGCAGCTACTTTCCATAAAAGAAAATAAGTAAACCCAGAAAACTCTTTAATGTTACTTCTCCACACTCATACTCCCTGTTCCACCCCGCGGCTCCTATCATATCAATCCTTTTCTTCTTCATACAACCTGTGTTCTATCTTCCTTTCCTTGAAGTCTACCCCATAGTCTGCATTAGATTCCTGATTTTATTGGGCACTCCAATTTAAACAGATACACATTGAAAAACTCTAAGCTAGTATCCACATATGAGAGAGAAAATGCAGTGTTTCTCTTCTGGTGTATGCATTATATCCAGAATCATTTCTATAACCATTTACATGTGCATTGTACAATTTTGTTTTGTCTTTACAAATGAGTGATATTTCATTGTATGTACCTGTTTTCCATCATCCATCCACAAATAGATGGACATGAAGGCTGTCTTATCTGAGCTGCAAGGATGGATTTTATCTGCTAAACTATTGTTCTAAATATTATCTCCTCCTACCTTCAATTGCTTCTTGTCATTTCTTAGGTCACAGCAACAAATATAATAACAGCAATAACTTTTTATTTTGATTTGAATTTTGAAATTGTATGAAAGAGGAGAATGAATTTATGGAACTACTTGATCACATTCTTTAAAAAAAAAATAAAACCCCCTAAGTGCACAGTATCTTTTTATAGCCATATCATACGGTAATTTTATATCTGACATTCATATGCATAGTTCTAAAATTGCTGTAGAAATTATCCTATTATTATAAGAGCTATTATTCCATGTCACCCACACACAACTTTTATTCCTTACTACTGTTTTTCACCATGCTGCCTCCAATCTATTAGTAATCTTACAACCTTCACTTAACCTCCAGTGCAACTTTATTCTCTTTTATTTTTAGCTCAAGTCTGTTTCAGATTTCACTACATTTATCAACTAATTTGCTATTTATATTATTTGAAAGGGGAAAGAAAATAAAGGGAAAGTGAAACAGGAAAAAAGAAGACAAAATATACAAAGGAAAATGAAACAAAAATGCTCTATAATAAAACAGAAACATTTTTCTAAGTGTTTTTAGTAGTATTCAAAATAAAAATGCTAGCTTTTGTCTCTTAAAAATGTAATGACCACTACTTTGAAAAAAACATGATTTTTTATTTTTAAAATCATATTCACATGAGTGCTAAACACTGACAGATGTATTTAACTTATCAAATTTGCAAGCTTTAAGGACTCCTTTTTAATTAGGTAATAAAATTTCAAAAATAATCTTTTGAAACATGTTAAGAAATTCACAGGTTTACTATATAGCTTGTATTCTTAGCCAAATCATAATAATGTGCTATAAAAACCCTGAAATAATTTTCACTTGGATTAGAAAAATAAAATAATACTCATAAACTCACATCAATGAATTAATATTAATTAAATGTATTGGGGCACATGGTTAGAAAATGGCCAGTATAATTTTTAAAATGAATATTGTAATGAATATAAGTACCCAATTCTTAGGGAATAGGAAGAATAATTTTTGTTTCTGAGAATATATAGAATTCATGTAAATATTAGGAATAAATTGTAATCATTATATTTTTAGAACATATAATCAAATTATATACAATACAATAAACTAAACATAAAATTTGTATTCTTTGATTATTAATTTATCTACACATATAATCTTAATTATATATTGTAATCATGTAAATTCTCATTTTTTTGTTCTGTAAATAACAACTAAGGTTTGACTCATTTTTTAAGATTTATTTGTTTATTATATGTAAGTACACTGTAGCTGCATCAGACATACCAGAAGAGGGCATTAGACCTCATTACAGGTGGTTGTGAGCCATCATGTGGTTGCTGGGATTTGAACTCAGGACCTGCAGAAGAGCTGTCAGTTCTCTTAACTGCTGAACCATCTCTCTAGCCCCTTGACTCATTTTTTTTTTAATATTTGAAATTTCTACTTCACCTCTCAATCATTGATAGAGCCTTTAGGAGCCTAATGTGTTAGGGTTTTTGTTGCTCTGATAAAACACCATAACCAAAAAAGTATGGTTTGGGAAGGAATCTATTTATTTGATCTTATATTTCCACACCATAATCCATCACTGAGGGAAAATAAGGGAAGGATCTTAAGCAGGACAAATACCTGGAGGCAAGAGCTAATCCAGAATCCTTGGAAGAGTGCTGCTTACTGGCTTGCTTCTAATAGCTTGCTTAGACTGCCCACAGCAAGTTGGGCCCTCCTACATCACTCATCAATCAAGAAAAAGCACCAAACCCTAGTTCACAGGCCAATCCTGTAGGCAAATATTCTAAATCTAGGTTCCCTCTTTCGAAATGACTCTTAGCATGTGTCAAGTTGACTTAAAATTAGCCAGGAAGAAACAAAAAGCCTTTGAATCACCTCCAGTTTTTGTCATGTCTTTCCTTTTTTAATAGTCCTAAATTGTTTCTCTCAACAACTGAAGTGGACACTGTTGATATAATTTTCCTTGTGGCTCTGTCTTTTCCTTATTTCTTAACAAGAATGAGTCTAGCAGTAGTAATGGATTTATTGATCCAATCTCTTAGATCTTTTCAGTATTCAAATTTTATGACCAATTTAACACACTGTCCATAATTAGCATTTGCAGACTTGCTATTTAAAAGGTGGAGATTAAAAACATTAATCTCTCCATGTGAAATTGTAAGTGAGAGTTGGAATTAGGTCAGGAAGCTAGCTCTTTGCAAATCATACCTTAACTATCATGCTTTCTCCTCATTAGCTTGCATGGCTTCATCTACTGTTTGCAGACAGTTGACATTTTACTTCATTGTGATTCATAAGTCTCATTCTATCATGTCATATGGCAACTTTGCCAGACCCATAGAGATAGAATTCTGTGTTTTGTACTCCTCATGGGGCATTTTCACTGATTGACATGTGGGAACTACTCCACTGCCTCAAAACTAAAATGTAAGTGCTGTCCTTAATTGCATAGTTCCCCTGCCATATTTCTGGAAATAAACTTTAAGTTTTACCTCTGTTAACCTCATTCAAATATACAAGGCTGGTAAGCATTTTCCAAGATTAATGTAAATGGAAATGTTAGAGTGACCTGTTCAAATACCATTTCTTGGTCTCCACTGTTCCACAGTACCTTTCTGGAACCATTTAGGATATTCCAGGGAATAATAAGCTATAATTCCTATGGCATACTGGAAATAGGAATTAAGAGCTTGCACTAAAAACTGGGTATAGCATTAAAAAATCTACTGTTAGTAATCTACTAGATAGACTCTAATTTCCATCATCATAACAGGAGCTAGTGGATTTCATACTAGATTCAAATCATAATAACTACTAAACTTTTTACCTTTAATTCACTTATTTTTGGATAGGGACATTTCATCTTGGTTTTTTAAACATGTATACTATGTTAGTCTTCAGTGAAATACAAGTAGGCTCCTTCTGATTGAATGTGGACTATTTAGTGGTTTTTTTCAGTAACAAAATATACTTATTTTCTTTAAGTTTCATATTTTACACAGCATGGCTTGCAATATCATCCATGTTAGAAGTTGAAGACATCTGTAAGACAAAATTTCAGACTATTGTTAACCTCTGTTTTCCTAACTAATCTTTGAAAACTAAAATAAGCTTGGCAATGCATAAGAAACTATGAAGTGAGGTAAAGAACAAAGCATATTAATGTAAAATGACCAGGAGCAAACAAGAAGAAGAACAAAACAAAACACAGAGCACTTAGAATGAATATTAGCCATCATTAAGCATGTAAATATATGTTGCCCAGTGATAAAAGTAACTGTACAGCCAAAAGGCAGATATGGCCAACGAAAAATGCCAAAGCACACTAGTTAGCTCATCTGTGCTTCTAGATGATGTAGATAAGGGCTGGTTTGCACGTGGTACCCAAGCTTCAGGTCAGATGTCTGTGAAGAGAACAACCTTCCCTTCCCTTTGGTGACTCCTTTCTTGCTTATTTCTTACAGTGTTTATGATTTATTGTGAAATTGGAAAGTGTTTTTTTATAAATAACTACTTGAATTCAATTTGGAGTTTTCTGCACTTTGACATGTGACCTTTTCCTTGGAGAACCATTACTGTTTCTCATTAGTTTCTGCATAAAAAAGATCCCTCAAATTTAACCATAAAAATTCAAGAATAAAAGTGAAGTAAATATCCAAATAACAAACATCAACAAGTAAAACAAAAATGTCACTTACTTAAAAAATCCTTAGGGTTACTTTAATTGTACTCACTTTTTTCTTGTTATTTATGGTACACTATGTATTCTGTTTTCATAGTCTGACAGTAACAGGGATGTAGGTACAGGCTTTCTTCCAAGATGCAGCTTAGTCAATGGGAAGATTCTGATAGTGATGCTGGCAGCATTTATTCTGTGTATGACTTTTAAACATCTAGAGGGCTGTACTTCACTGGACGATCTCCCATTAGTCAAATTTATTGAATAAATTTGCAGGATCAGCAATCACTATATGCACACACAAACAAAATTAGTTGATGTTGCTGTTTTAAAAAAAAAAGAACCACAAATACAATTGTCTGTAACTACTTCTCTGAGAGCTGACATGAACAGCTCAAGCAAAACTGTAATGCAAACAAAAAGAATAAGGTAAAATAGAGTCAGTCAGCAAGAAACTGTGACTCTAGTAGATAGATCATTTTAATGAATCCAAGATTCTGAAAGAAAAATTTTTATGCCTTTCCCCACTTCCAATAATGACAAAAATTCATTATCAACTGATATAAATTGAACTTTAATAAAGAAAAATTAAAGACATTTCATGATCTTTATAAATACTGACATGTTTGGTCATTCTTAATTGTCACTTATAATCAAACAGCTTCTTTTATTATATATTTATGAATGGTATATTTTCATGCCTAATCACTAGAAGAATCCATATATCCAGCCAAGTGTATAAGTTTAGGGAAATGTGCACATTTTATAGCTTCCTTCTATAACAATTTTATGAGCCTCTTGACTCTAATGTTCTTAACTCATTTGAGTGTCTGAGCTTTTTAAATGATAAATATTCTTATCACTTTGAAAAAATAAGGCCCTTTAGTTTTAATGGCTCCATGAAAAATTGATCAACTAGGTTGTTTTTGTGAAGTCCTTTAAAAATTAATCTACTAACCAATGATTTTAAAATACATCCATTTGGATTAAAAAATTTAGCTCAATCCATGTAATAAACATTAGTTCACATAGGATATCAGCTAAAAACAAATATTAATTGCATTTTCAAATACAAATCTGACTTCTAATATTAAAATTACTTTCATCCTTTAGTCAAAAATTCAATAAAATCATAATATGATGTATTACCTGTCATCACTTTTCACATTTTTCTACGAAATACAAAGAAGAATATCTAAATGAGAACTTTTGAAATTTCAACATTTCTTATCTTCATTAAATAGTGCTTAAACATACATTGATTCTGAAATGAATACATAGGATATGGTATTTATCAAGTTGAAGGTATTCTTTGTAATTTATGCAGTTCAGATTTAGTTCAACAGAACAGATGAAAATTAAAACTCCCTTAAAAGCAAAGGTCATTAAAAAGTTTTGATTTAAGTACAGAGATAGATGCTCACAGCCAATCATTGGACTGTGCACTGGGGTCTCCAATGGAGGAGTTAGAGAAAGGACTGAAGGAACTGAAGGGGTTTGCAACCCCATAGGAAGAACACCAATATCAACCAACCAGAACTCCCAGATCTCCCAGGGACTAAACCACCACCAAAGAGTACACATGGAGGGACCTATGGCTCCAGCTGCATAAGTGGCAGAGGATGGCCTTGTGGAGCATCAATGGGAGGAGAAGCCCTTGGTTTCCAGTGTAGGGGAATGTCAGGGTAGGGAGGTAGGGGCGAATGGGGGGTGGGTGAAGGAACACCCACATAGAAGCAGGGAGATTGGGTCTGGGGATGGGGAGATTCTGGGGGTGGGGACCAAAAAAAGGGGTACCATTTGCAATGTAAATAAGGAAAATATCCAATAAAAAAGAAAAAATGGATCTAAATGTAGGGATTATTTAGTTTTTAGTACTATAAATAGCTCTAATTATTGTTGAATAGTTTAACAAAAAATGTTTATTATCAATTATGTGAGTAACAATTCATTAAAAATGCAGGGTTTTGGGTCAGGAGAGATGTTTCAATAGATAGTCTTCAAGGGAACCATTTATTTCTTTCTTTTTTCCCTCTATAATCATTTGTCAGCTAACCTTATGTAACTTTAGTCAGGGGATCACCACCTTCTTCTGGTATCCATGAGTACTGCATGCATAAGGTACACACGCATTTAGGCAAATACTCTAACATGAAATATAAATAAATAAAACATCAAGTTAAAAGATAACGTTTTCAGAAGGAATTAATATGAAAATTCTGAATTGCAGAAATCAAAGCATATAAAAATCTATGACATTAAGTATGATATTAATATTCATAAAAACTATTGTTCTTTTTGCCAAGTATTCTGTGATAACGAGTATCCTTGCTAATTGAACATTTCAGGAAATAAAAACTAATCTATTTAAAACCTTAAAAAAACAGAACAGGTAAAAATATTGTGATTTACCTCATGATACCATCATAATCTTCTACGACTACCAGACAAATACATTATAGGAGTGATTTGGAGAGAAGGCTTCATCATAAAGAACTTATGCAATAATATTGATGTAAGGTAGAATGCCCTAGTATTCACATAGATTTCTGGTGAAAAGATGCACGTCTGTTTATCCAGATCTGGGTGAGTTGAGACAGGAGGATCCCTGGAACTCAGTGGTTTTACAAACTGAGAGCCCATGACTCAAAAAAAAATTAAGTAAATGATTACAGTAGGGAGCAGCTGAGCTTCCACTTGTGCATATGCATGTGAACAAACCTATGTTCTCTAGCTTATTGTGACTTATGAACCTAGATCTGTCTTAGAAACAAAAATCAGCAAATTTAATTTGGTGTTAAAATAACTACAGAAAACAATTGATTGTTATGGATTTCTGGAAGAGGAAACGGCTTCAATACCAAAAAATCAGTCATGCAAGATGGAGCCTAGACAACCAAATAAAAAGGAGCATAGAAGTTTCTCAGTTGATTCTAAAGAACGACTATATATATATAATATATATATTAGAGTCAAAGGAATTTACCTAGACACTGTAGAAGTTGCACACAGAAATAAAGCAAAGCAAAGCAGAATGCAGAAATCATGCTCAGTGGATTTGTAGTCCAAACAGTTTAGTAAGAAATGGTTTTGACTAGCCATCCTTTCCTTGGCTGTAAGTATCCAGGAATTATTTTGGAATTCATAATAATATACCATGTTCTATAAGTGGCTTGAGGAGAACCAGACAGTTCAGTGCAATGTTGAAGCCTGCCATTATGAATACGGTTTTTTGTTAGTACTAAAGCTGCATGTCTGGAAATTATCAATTAAAGGTTCATGGGATAATTAGTCCCTTATGCTTATTTCATATCTAGAATTTAAAAGCATCCCTTACATTTAGAGTTAAGGTTCTGAGTCTGAGCCTTTTTTAACTTTAGCTGCATATTTCATTTTGACATTTTGTGCTTATCCATTAAAGCTGTGGGGGCATTTTTCAATCTTAGGTTTGTGTCAGTCGCAGATTCACAGACTTAATAAGCTGTGTTACTGATGTTCTCTGTCAAGTAAGTGCTAAAATGCTGAATAAGAACAGGCTCAAGGACTGCAGGGTTACCATATAATGCAATAATGCAGCTGAACGTGCCTTCAAGTACTGCTTTGTATTCATATGTAGCTCTGAATCCTTCTTCTGTTGTTACCTACAGCATTTGAAATCTGACCTATAAAGAGAATTACTGTGGTATGTCCTCCATAGCTCCCTTAGCTCCCACTTCCCCAATGGCCTCTGCCATGAGAATATGCATCAACTGAATCACAAGTTTCACTTTAGAACCTATTTTTCTGAGTGAGTGATCTTTCCTTTTATGATTCAATATGAGATTTTTTTTTCATTATCTGCACTGAAAAACTTCTAATTTGCATTTTCAAGTTAAGTGTAGTAAATAAATGTGCTGGATGCCAAAACACATGTAGTTCTACTCATGTGGTCCTTCGGTCTCAAATGCTTACATGCCAGTAGAATATCTAAAGCACAATGCATATCATTACAAGGTGACTTTTGTCTTTGTTATAAGTGAGACAAAGTCATTATATTCATTCTATGCTGAAGCCTAAGTAACCTTGAACTAAAAATTCTCTTTTCTCAACTTACTCCCTTCCTAGATCACAGGTATGTGCCATCACACTCAGGGATAATGGAAAATTTGAAGTGAGGTATACCCATCACTGGTAGAGTCCCAGCTAACACATACAATACCATTTAATCAAAGAGGTATACCATGCTATATTTTAATTTTTCCTATGTGCCCCTATAGATACATATCAATTTACATAAACAGATAAAGAGGGGATAACTAACATACATTTAAAAATTGTTGGAAGGGCCTCTCACTTCTACAGCTCCAGCTCTTCCCTGTTTTAATTTTGATTTGAAATCCCATGCAGCATTTCCAATATACTGCGTGTGCTTCTTCATGTTACCCAAACCAATGTCAATTTTCAGTAGAATAGAAAGTGTTCCAAACTCCCAACCCATGTGGTCTTTGGGTATTTATAACATCATTTCATTTCTATTCCTTTTAATCCATCTGATTTTAATTTTCTATCAGTAACACAGCAGGGACAGTGTCAAATTCAAACACATTGATATATATCTATCCATCTATCTATCTATCTATCTGTCTATCTATCTATCTATCTATCTATCTATCTATCTATCTATTTATCTATCTGCACTAAAGTAGAATACTTTATAAATATTTATTTAGGTTTTTACTCATCCTCATATATCATGTTAAAATGTATCTACTATATTTGTTTATACATCTATATGCATGTTACCAAACCTTTATAGGAGTCACATAATAAAAAATTAAATATATTAGTCAATGAAAAGTGCTGTATTTATTTGTTTTTGGAACTGACCATGTTATGTATACTTTATTTTAGATATGATATGGAAAAGACAAAATAATGAGCTACATCTCTTAAATGTACTCTAATTCTTTTAAATAAAATAATAAAATTGCAGTTTGAAGATGTTGAGCCCTAAGATTCTTTGGAAGTTCTCTGAGGTGACCATTAAGCAGTTTTTTTATGCAGTTCAAAACAATATTTCAAAGATTGTCATATAATAAAAACCTACATTCTTCTTAACCCCTGTCTATTATAGTTAACATAAAAATGAGATGCTCAAAATTTACTTTTGTGCAATGAATATTAATAAGCAGGTGAAACATTCAGTTCCTATTCCTCACATTAAAAATTGATTTATTTCCCATAAATATGTATATGTATTAGAAGTTAAAAGGAAGATTCCTAATATAGTATACATGCTTTGAAATTCTTCTTACTATTCCTCAAAATTAATATTACTATGTTTATGGTTTCTTCATAAGTAGTCTCTGATGTCATTGGAAAATGGTGATACTGTGTGGTCAGAAGAGAAGAGAAAAGGATAAAGCGAAAGAGGAAAGTGATAGGGAGGTACAGGAAGAAAAGAGAATGACCTTCACTTCTCAGGCATAAGATGACTTCAAATGAAATTAAACTTGAGGGCAAATAATGTGATTTCATAATGTTTCACTTGAAACAAATTTCACTTCTATGTAGAAAAATAAATACAAATTTTAAGAAACCTTATTTAATTACCTTTAATTTATGAGATTATAATTTGTAGCATTTTAAAACTACTTGTTTCTTTTGATTCTGAGCATGTTTTATACATTAGTTATGTGAATTAAAATAATTAAGTCAGTAGAAATTTTTTGCCCCTTATTTTACATGTATTTTTTTTTAATTTACAGAAACCATATAGTGTGACAACAGCTTTTACTACAAATATCTTTTACTTTCATAAATTGAACTTTTGGCAGACTTTGCAAATTAATGTTATACCTTAACATGATTTAAAACTATGTACTCTACTGGATTTCTTATCTAATATTCATTTGTTTTACATTTTACTTGCCTTTATGGAAATGTCATCAATCTTCATATGCTATATACTTCCCATGTAAGCAAATTCTTCAAACTGAACACATAGCTGTCTGAAACTATGTACTCTTCCAAGCCTCTAACCCAGAATGAGTGTGTGTGTGTGTGTTTATGTGTGAGTTTGTGTAATATGTGTGTGTTGTGTGTTTGTGTGCATGCATAATATATTAAATAAGTACAATGCCCTTTACTAAGAAGCAACCTATGGATATGATATGATAACATGTGTACACAGTTTTAAGTGCAGTTCTGGCTGAATAGGATTCAGTAAAGCAAATTCTTCCCTTATAAACTAGTTAAAACATTGATTAAGACAAAATGCCTGTCTTCTTTCCTTTACC
Source organism: Montemys delectorum (assembly GCA_019843815.1). NCBI lineage: Eukaryota > Metazoa > Chordata > Mammalia > Rodentia > Muridae > Montemys > Montemys delectorum. The sequence goes on along the minus strand of JADRCD010220789.1, from coordinate 29,249 downwards.
AAAATGTGTGTGTGTGTGTGTGTGTGTGTGTGTGTGTGTGTGCGTGTGTGTGTGTGTGTGTGTGCTGTTCAAACAAATCTAGAGCAAAACCTTTTGTTAGGGACACATAAATGATATAGGGATTTCTAATTTAGTCTAATTCTTAATTTGAAATACTCCAAGAGGAAAAACTTTTTTCTTTTTCTCCCTTTTGTTGTGCCATCCACACAATGTAGTGCACAGAGATTTCATAATTAAAGTCCAATTATAGTGATAGACTTTGTTTCTTTATGAACAAATCAATGCTTGATTTAATAGTGCTCTATGTCTAGCTTCTATTATTTTGGACTATGAAAATTAGTGAATGAATTATGAAACTGACATTGAGCAGTCATCACCTATTGCTGTCCTCTGATCTCAGAGTCTTTCAGGTTGTCCAGTAGGTTACTGAGCAAAACCATCACTAAGTTACTCCAAGAGTTGTTCACAGGAAATTAAAAATACAGCAATGCAATTTATAGGTCACAAAGATTTATGGCTTACTGAACTGATGAACTCTTGCTGTTCTAGGGAAGCGATGATTAGTTGTGCTAATTTTCAGTGTGACATTTACATAAGTGGTGAGGGCTCCAGTAGGGCATTAAATTATTTGTCCTATGATCTTGGATGCGGGCTCTTATTTGTAAATGTTTTCCAGCAGCTAGTGCTTTTAGCTGTGCTTTTCTCCCAATGACACAAGATTATTTCCATTTTTAATCAGTATCTCTAATTTAATTTTAAAGTACCTAGGTTTAGCAGTGCTCATGCTGAGAAAGTATGTTTTAATAATAGTGTTTATGCAAATCTTTATGATCATTTTTTTTTTGCTTGAGAAACTAATTCAAATGAAATAATTTTCCTTTCTCTCTTCTGACACAGGGTCTTTCTGTATTGCTCATTAAACTAAGACTAGTTATTTAGTGCATGCAGGCTGTAAAAACAGACAAACCCTTTTATTTTGCTCTCTCATCAAGTGCTGGTATTATAAGTGTAAACAAGTACACGAGGATAATCTTTTAGAATTATTAAACTAAAATCTTGTGTTTTGAATAGTCCACCAAAGATAATAGCTATATTATGTAAACTATACTTTTATGAATTTTAAATAAGGAATTGAAAGGTAGGAGGATGGATGTCTCTCGGTAGGCCTTATTTTAAAACAGCTAACTTTGTGTAACATGTAAAACAAGCATCATGATGAGTAAATGCTCACGGTTTAATTATGATAAATACACTTACCTTTGGAATTAGCATAGGGAAATTACTTGCATGTTAATTATGAGACCAATATACTCTATACTGTCATCATGATTGTTCAAATTTTGTGAATTAAAAGAAGGAGGTAGTAAAAAGTATATCATTATTGTCCTTATATATTGTAACAATGTCCTTTGCTTTTAATAGATTAAACTTACAAAGTTTTAAGAAAGAAAACAGTGTCATTGAGTGCCCTCCAAGGCACATATCCATGATACCTTGAAATAAATAAACCTGTGAATTTGGCAGTAAGAGGGACAGATGTGGGATGAAAAGGTAGATAATGATGTAAATATATATTTCCACAATTTTTAATTGTCTTGGTGTGAATTTCACACCATGAACCCTAATTCCACTCATTTCCAAGTCCTTTCATATCAGACCTCCATCCTCCTAACTCCCTCCTAAAGTAAAATAAAATGAAATAAAATAAAATATCTGGCCATGGAAGCTGCCATGTGTTACATTGTGCCACACAGTATTCCCCTTTGTCCAAATGGTTTTACTTGCAAATATTCATTGCCATGAGCTACTGGTCTGGTTCAAGGCCTCTGAGTTCTGTTACACCATTAATACTGGATCCTCAGCAGTGCCTCAAGTCATAGAGATACTGAAGCTTTGGTTCTCAGGACCAGCCTCTACAGGTGCTCTAGCACAGTTGGTGTGGCCCAGCTCAAAGCCCTGGATCTGGACCTGAGTGGCATCTGAGTTGGTTAGCCCACCAACTCTCCCAAAGCCATGCTATTAGGCTCAGATCTCCAACATTGCCCAGGGGAGAGGTGGGCCAGTTCTCCAGAGGCTTCAGCTGTTGAAGAGACTAGGCTAGCTCAATCTGGGCCTCTGGTATCAATGTGGCTTCAGACAGCAGCTCAGATCATAGATGTATACTTGGCCTTTGGTGGTAAACAAGATCGAGCACCGACATTGACATAAACTCCTGCTGCCATTAGACCACAGACACAGCCCTTGGTGGCAGCACATGCCAGTCATCACCATGCCCTCCAGTAGCAGCAAAGTCATCTCACATCAGGCTGTTTTTCACCTCTGTTGAATGTCTAGTCCTTCTTCTCTTCCCAGTGCACAAATTGCTCTGCTTCTCTTTCTCTCCCATCTCTTCACCACATACTTCCTCTTCTTAGTGGTACTAGCTTGGCTGTACAACTTGATAGCAGAGAGATCTCTGCTACATGAATCTATTTTAATTAAATTAAAAGAAGAAGAAAGCATGAATGAAGAGTTTAAACCATTGTTTGATGCTGAACCCGGTTTTAGAGCCTCACTGTCATGAATAATGAGACTTGAGTCAGTCTGTACTTTCAGAGACCTGATGGCCACTTAGTGATGCTGTTTCAGAGTCAAAGTAAAGGAAGTGATATTTAGCTTAGAAATATGTGTCCTAATACTTTCTAATGCTTTTAACACGCTCTCTGAGCTATTTCAAAGTTTATTATTGTTATTCAATATAATTGCGAGAAAGGAACCATATTTCTTGAGAATCCATGAGTATAATAGGTGTCTAATTTTAAGACTGTGAAGTAGGCACAGCAACAGCAGCGTGGAAGTAAAACTAGGTGATCAGAATTCATCTTGATACTAAATTTCAGCACACTGTCAAGGAACAATGGAAAACTTTCCATGAAAGTGTAGTGAAGTGAGAGTATCAAAAGATCTAACCTAATTACTAAATTTAGTAAATTACTAATTTAGCTTTTTAAATATTCACTACATACATGAATGAATGTTACTATAGAATCTATGTGAACTTTGCATTATGACATAGAAACACGTGAGGCTATTAACTTAATAATAAAGCTAATGTCTTCAAAAATCACATTTTGGGAGTGAGAAGATGACTCAACAGTGAAAAATACTTACTGCTTGTCTAGAAGATCTGGGTGTAGTTCTAGGCACTCACATCACAAGATTAACAACTGCCTGTAATTCTATTTCTAAGGGATCTAGCATCCTTCTGTCTCCATGGGAACATGCATACTGTACATAAAAATGCAGTCAAAACCTCAAGCATATAAGTAAATCAGACATAATAAATCACATTCGGTAGCTCCATCTAAAATTGGCTGATACTGTTGTGTGACTTATGATCATTTAAGATACCAAAACTTTTGAGAGAAGAACACACCTTTCAATAAATTAAAAGTAGAGTGTTGATATATTTATTGGAATTAGAATGTATTTCACATTTTTGTGCATATACATTTGAGTGTTAATTAGTGAACGAATGTCCTAGGATGGATTGGAATTGATCCTGCAATTAACAACAATAATTTGAATGACTTTAAAAATGAGTTTTTGATGCCATTTCTTTGTTCTGCTTGCCTCCTCTGAAGAGTCCCTGTATCCATTCAGCCAGGTGTGGAGAAGATATGTAGTAGCTGACAACCTTCTGTCTGACATCACTCTAGAACCAGCATTGGAAATGCGTTCACCCTGCCAGTCTTCTGCAGCAGCCAGGCCAAGTGCTGACTCCTTCATGATAGTAAGGAACTCTTCAGGCTCCAGAAGTAAGTTGCACACATTCAGTTTCATAATTGCCTGTAAGTTGAAAGACACTTTTGGAAGTTAACTTGAAGTCTTGCACACCAATAGGATAAATGAAGTCATTATTGTTTATAATTTTTTTCATTTCTTATTTTTGAGTCCAATGTCCCTGGAGATGAAAAAGTATACTTATTTGTACATTGATACCCTATATCCTTATGACATGTTCTGGTTTGTTTTCATTTTGGTGATCTGCAAGCATTGCAAGATGCATATGCAGCCTTGTGGCTTGAATAAGGTAAAGGCTAAAAAAATAATTTTGTGACAACATAAACAGGTTCAGAATGGATAAGTATCATGCCAAACTTGTTTTAGTGACTTATGAAAACTGAAAGTAGAGAAAAGTGTTGCTCTTGTCAAGAATATCTTCTAAGACTGGCTGGCTTGTGGTATGGGAAAGTTTGTGTTTTATTCAGAGTTTTTGACAGATTATGAAAATGTACATTAGAAAAATCAAACAATGGCAATTACAAGTAGGAAAAATGAATTATACATAGAAGATTTGAACACTTGGCAAAATACAAAACACAATATATTGTATATAAAAAAACCCAAGTCTTTTTTTTTATTAGATGTTTTCTTTATTTACAATATCTCCTTTCCCAGGTTCCCCTCCAAAAAATAAAATAAAATAAAATAAAATAAAAAGCTAAAACAAACCCCTGTTCTCTCCCCCCTCCCCCTGCTCACCACCCCTATCCCCTCCTGCTTACAGACCCTGGCATTCCCCTACACTGGGGCATAGAACCTTCACAGAGCCAAGGACCTCTCCTCCCATTGATGACCGACTTGGCCATCCTCAGCTATACATATGCTTCTGGAGCCATTAGTCCAACCATGTGTACTCTTTGGTTGGTGTTTTAGTCCCTGGGAGCTATGAGAGTACTAGTTAGTTCATATTGTTGTTCATCCAAAAGGGCTGCAAAGCCCTCAGCTACTTGAAAACCCCCCAGAATCTTGCTATTGAGTATTTTTGTCTATGACTTTCCTAAGTTCTGATATGTCATTTAAGTATATTATTTCCTTGATTATGTTTATAAGACTCAGAATTTAAGAATTTTTCTTCTGGAAAAATAAATCTTTTACAAACTATTGAGATTGGTATATTTCAAATATTATGATTTTACTGGAGGTGTGTTTTATGTCTTTGAAATACAAATACATACACATATATACATACATGTGTGTATATATACTCAGATATATAAACGCGCATGTATATGTTTATGAATATGTATTGCACACGCACATGTGTATCTTATATCACAGACACTTATTATTGATTTATGGAATGTATTCATATAAAATGTCCATATTCAGAAAATATCTGTGGGTTTATTTTTATAAACTGCAAAGGTTCAGCTTAAATTGAACTGCATATTATCTGTATTTAGTAAGTCAAATTATCCTTAAGGGAATGGCAAGGAGATGCTTCATAAGCATAGTTTCATTTAGCAACCCATTGTAAAGGCCAGGAAGTCTTCAATACAAATTTATATGATATGAATGGAGAATAAAGACTAGTGTTAATACATTCTTTCCTTCTTTCTTTCTTTCTTTCTTTCTTTCTTTCTTTCTTTCTTTCTTCCTTCCTTCCTTTCTTTCTTTCTTTCTTTCTTTCTTTCTTTCTTTCTTTCTTCCTTTCTGTCTGACTTTTCTTTTTTTCTATTTTTATACAGGGAATATAATGTTAGGCCGAAATTCCTAGATTGAATTAATTATCTTGGAAAAAACAGAAAGTAAATGCTTTCTTAGTTAGAAGCTAACTTCAAACATTTCCTTGAAAAGTCATAGCATACCATTAGTGTTTCTCTTTTAAATAAGTATAATGGTTTGTACTGGATCTTGAGAACAAAATAGAAAATGGAAAAGTAAAGAGAGAAAACTATGGAAATCCTTCCTCCAACTCGGCTGCCTCAGCTGCACTATTGTTTCAATGCTATTTTTTATGCCATTTTAGTTTTAAGCCAGAAAAAGCATACTTTTTCCATCCCACATCTTCCTAACTTAAGTTTTGAAAGAAAAACACTGTTCAGGAAACAAAAATTTATACATAGCCATGTCTGAATAGAAAATGTATTCATGTATACACATTTGTGTAAGTGCATGCATATGCATGTTAACCTTCCTGCGAATACATACTAGCAACAAGATCTCTATAATCTATTGTCCTTTCTAAACATTAAAAGGTTTAATAATAAATAATATTTAAGTTATCCTGCACAAACTACATATTTAAGATTTATAAATTATTTCTTATAGTAAGATTGAAGCTACTATATATATGGGGTATATTGTGAAGAATAATTCCTTTTAGTAGAGCTATTTAATAAAAAGAATTATCTTGCAATTCCCAGAACTAAATAATAAACAGTTCATTAATTTTATACTTTTAAACATTTTTTCTTTTTAATTTCTTTTTGTTATTAGATATTTTCTTTATTTATATGTCAGATGATATGTCCTCTCCCAGTTTCCCCTTTGGAAAAAAAAAACACAGAAAAATAAAGAAAAAAAACAAAAACAAAAAAACCAAAACCCTGATCCCTCCTCCTGCTCACCAACCCACCCTCTTCCACTTCTTGGCCCTGGCATTCCTCTACACTGGGGCTTAGACTTTCACAGGACCATGGGCCTCTCCTCCCATTGATGACCAACTAGGCCATCCTCTGCTATACATATGCAACTGGAGCCGTGAATCTCACCATGTGTACTCTTTGGTTGGTGGTTTAGTCCCTGGGAGCTCTGAGGGTACTAGTTAGTTCATATTGTTGTTCATCCTGTGGGGCTGCAAACTCAAACCAGATATACTGAAACTAATAGAAGATAAAGTGGGGAAGAGCTTCAAGCTCCTTGGCACTGTCAATAGGACAAAACAGTAACCAACAAATTGTGAAAAGATATTTACCATTCATATATCTGATAGAGGGCTAATATCCAATGTATACAAAGAACTCAAGAAGTTAGACTCTAGAGAATCAAATAGCCCTATTAAAAATGGGGTACAGAGCTAAACAAAGAATTCTCAACTGATGAATACCGAATGGCTGAGAAGCACCTAAAGATATATTCAAAACCCTTAGTCGTCAGGGAAATGCACATCAAAACAACCCTGAGATTCCACCTCACACCAGTCAGATTGGCTAGGATAAAAAACTCAGGTGACAGCAGATGCTGGTGAGGTTATGGAGAAAGGAACACTCCTTCATTGCTGATGGGATTGCAAGCTGGTACAACCACTCTGGAAATCAGTTTGGCGGTTCCTCCAGAAATTGGACATAATTCTATCAGAGGACCCAGCTATACCACTCCTGGGCATATATCCAGAAGATGCTCCAATGTGTAATAAGGGCACATGCTCCACCATGTTCATAGCAGGCTTATTTATAATAGTCAGAAACTGGAAACAACCCAGATGTCCCTCAACAGAGGAATGAATACAGAAATTGTGGTATATCTACACAATGGAGTACTACTCAGCTATTAAAAACAATGAATTTATGAAATTCTTAGGGAAATGATTGGATCTGGAGAATATCATCCTGAGTGAGGTAACCCAATCACAAAAGAACACACATGGTATGCACTTTCTGATAAGTAGTTATTAACCTAGAAGTTCTGAATATTCAGAGTACAGTCCACAAACCATAGGAAACTCAAGAAGGAAGACAAAAATGTGGACACTTCATTCCTTCTTAAAAGGGGGAACAAAATACCCATGGAGGGAGTTGCAGAGACTTACTATGGAGCATAGACTGAAGGAAGGGCACTCCAGCCTGATATAGCTGTCTCCTGAGAGCTTCTGACAGTACCCGACTAATACAGAAGTAGAGGCTCACAGCCATCCATTGAACTGAGTACAGGGTCCCCTATAAAGGAGTTAGAGAAAGGACTGAAAGAGCTGAAGGGTTTGCAGCCCCTTAGGACGAACAACAATATGAACTAACTAGTACCCTCAGAACTCCCAGGGACTAAACCACCAACCAAGGACTATACATGGTGGGACTAATGGCTCTGGCAGCATATGTATAGCAGAGGATGGCCAAGTTGGTCATCAATGGGAGGAGAGGCCCTTGGCCCTGTGAAAGTTCTGTGCCCCAGTGTAGGGGAATACCAGGGCCAGTAAGCAAGAGAGGGTGAGATGGTGAGCAGGGGGAGAGGAGAGGGAACAGGGGTTTGTTCTTGTTGTATTTGGGGCTTTTTTTTTTGGGAGGGGAAACCATATGACATGTAAATAAAGAAAATATCTAATAAAAAATAATAAAAAAGAAATGTTCAACATCCTTAGTCATCAGGGAAATGCAAATCAAAACAACCCTGAGATTCCACCTCACACCAGTCAGAATGGCTAAGATCAAAACCTCAAGTGACAGCAGAAGCTGGCAAGTTTGTGGAGAAAGAGGAACACTTTTAAACATTTTTATGAGACTACAAGTAACATGCTCAAACAGATTAATGCAATTTTTACATTTTATATATTTATAAACGTGAACTTAGAATGTACAATCCATATAAACCTATAAAACTTGAATCATCAATAGAAGAATAATACCTTAACTGGGAAAGCTTACCTGATTGTTAGAAGCAAGCGTGAACTAGATTCAGTAATTCCCAAATGAAGATCAGAGTAAGAACATGTTAAATTATGCATTTCTCAGTACAAAAAAAAAAAAAGAAATAAAGAAACCTTTAAAAGAGTCTCAAATAAAGCCAAGCTAAAACAGATTCTACTACTGAACATTATGTTCAGTACATATCTTGAAATCCACATTCACTAAGGTGCAACTTATTACCTAAGTGGTTTGCATTGAACATGTTTCAGAGGAATCTTAGATACTTTTTAAATAAATCCTTTTCATATCTTAGGCTGCATCTGAAAGGCAATGGCAGGATATTGCTATTAGCAAACAGGTCTAGAAATATGGTATCAAACTCCTAAGGAAGAGGGTGGTAGACAAGGCCACTCATTAACATAAGGTTTCAGCAATGAAGTACCACCAAACTTTGATAGCTCCAGAGAATTCCATTAGGTAAATCATGTTCCCTCTTTACATTTGACAAATGTCTCCTCTCACCTAATCTGCTCAGATTTATCTACAAAACAAGACCTTGCTTTTGCTTTTCTGAAGCAGGTACAAAAGAATATAAATCAAAATTCTCATTAAACCACAATTACACACTTGTAGGGGAATAAGGATAACACAGAAGAGCAGGACTTACCACAGGGTAAACAAGAATTAAAAAGTAAAAATTGTCATGTGGCATAAGTGTGCGAAAAAGCATCATCCAAGGAGACAATGAAGATAGATCAGTTGGAAATTGAATTTGTCTGGCTTTCAGAGATAGGTTTCAATCTTATACGGCTGTTAATGAGCTGATGTGTTGTTCTTCTGAGATAAAAATCCCAGAAGCTTGAGTGACAGACAATACAGTCTTCCAAAAGCCCGTAAGGGCCAAGAACAGAATGTGAATTTTGTCCTAGCTGGCTGATCTTGATGGAGAGTCGGTTGTGTGTGCTTCTTATTTGTGTTGGCTTGCAGAACTGCGAGTGCAGTACTTCCTACAGAGCAGTGCCCTGTCCAGAGGTCTGCACAGATGCTCCCTGCCTTTGCAGATAGTGAGTTCTTTACATTTAGGGCTAGGAGAAATTAATGCCCTGTGAGAAGTACTTTCAGCAATTGGCTTTCAGTGAGTAGAAGGAACCTGCCTTGTTAGGTATTGGCTTGGAAATAAATTAGGATGAGCCAATGTATATTAATTCAATTTCAGGCTATCTTGGTTACCCCGATGAGGACCTTTTTCCTGTAGTTAACTGCCATCTATCAGTGACAGCAACTGTGGAGCACTGTCAGATTTAGAATATTATGGGTAAATGGATGTATCTCTCATCAACATTAAACAGACTGTGTGAGACATTGCAGCAAGAAAAACCTTGGCAGTCTATCCAAAGGCTACTTTTAGTGAAATTCCATGACTTACTGTGGGAAGAAATTCAGAATAAAAGGATATAATGCTAAACTTCCAACAAAACTTCCAGTGATTTCTATGTGAATTGACTAAGTGATATAAAATTATCAACTGAGAAGATGAAGAATATAAGAAAACTTGGAGACTTGATTTTGAAATATGAAGTTAAATGGCATACTTGACTATAGTAATTGAGTTTTGGCACAAAAATGTTTGTAGAATTGTTAAAGAGATGGTAATGAAATATGATAAAATAGAAGAAATGCAGTTGGGACTGCTGACATGTGGGCTGTGCTCAGGCTGTTGGCCAGTGATCACCTTTTTTGTCACTGCTGAACACCCACACAGACTGTCTGGCTCTGACATTGAATGGTGGATATTTGTATCCACCTCTAATTAACCCCAATTTTGGATTTGGTAATATTCAAGGAATGATTGACTTGGCATAAAAATAAGTCTCCATGATAAGCTAGACACCCCCAAGGCAGGAGCATTGGCTTAGGCTATAAAGTGAGGACTCTGCTGCTTTTGACTCATCTGTTTCTTGCAAGGTGGTATTTTTCTCATGATTCCAGGCAAGTTTAAATCTCTGATAAGAATCAAGGTTTCCTTTTGATAATTTGCACATAGAGACTGCTATGATAAATTTTGACGCCTTAACATATTGTTTAATATCTAAAATAAATAACATTTTTACATCAACTTACTTATTTATGACTTGAGTATAGAGTTCCATTAAAATAAATGAGCACTTCCTACATTATTTCAGTGCTTCCCATGGTAATGATACAAACAGAAATAATCCACAATTTAAAACCCTGAATTTATTATTTATGAAGTGAAAGAAAGATAAATATTAGCATAACAAGGATTTTCTGCATCAAAAAAGGGCTTGTAACATAGTACTCATAACTGGAATTGTGTGAAATTTTAACATGAAAGTTTTGTATTACCATGTTTATATTGTTAGGTCTTTCCAATATCTCTTATATTCATGTTTAAACAAAATAGTAGATTTTCCCAACCCTGTACCATGTTTATTAAAAACTGATTCTGCATGGCTTGCACAGTTTTAGTGAGTGTGCGTCTCTGGCATTGATGAGCTCTTTATGTTGTCAGGCAGAAATGCTTCCATGTGGAAAATAGGAACAAAGAAAAAAATCATAAGTCATAGTGATGCAATCAGGACATCAACAGGTATCTGAGTTGTTGCATGGTAGGTTCTCACTCTCTAGCTATCATAACACATGCGTTTTTATTTAAAGAATAAAGATCCTTTTCAGAATGCTTAGTGTGTTTGAGGAATGCTTTTAGATTGGAAATACTAATTTCTGACTGTTTAGGGACAAAATTCAGAAATGTAGGTGATTATACAATGGTATTTGTCTCACAAGTTTTATAAAGCCCCAGGAAGAAAGTGAAGGTTGATGAAGATAGTAGGGAAGGAAATGTCATGCAGGAATTATCAACTCCATCTTACTTGGGTTTAACCTGTTCTGATAGTTTCATTCTCATTTATTTTTGAACATGACATCTGTGAGATCTAAGTAGGAGTTTCTGTTCTTGTATATTTTAACTTTCAAAAATTAAGTTTTCTGTATAGACTTTCATATAAATAAGTAAACACAACTTTTTACCTCTGTGAATGATGCTCTTTTCTGTGCCAACTCATAAATCAGTTTGAACCTGAAAAACATAGTCACTTTGGTTCATATCAAGGATAATATGACCAACCCACAGAAAAGTCACCAAAAGAATCAATATTTAAATAATATTTAAATATTTATTAGTTTTCTCACAAAATATTAATGATGAAAACAGCAAATAAATATCAGTTTTACTATAAAAACTATACCACCCTTTAACAGGTAGATATACAAGGCAGTATGATACATATATAAGACAAAATAATAGACTATACTCGAGAAATAATCAAAGCTGCCACTTTAGATACTAAGAAAGAAAGTGGTCATCATGTTAAATGAAATAGGTTAGGCTGACTAGAGAAAAATAAATACCATGTGATCTCACTGATATTTGGAATCAATTAATTATAGAAGTCAGAGAAGAGGGAAGTGGAATGAGGAAACCTTGAGGCCAGTCATAAAAAGAAGGGAATGAAAATGTTGATCAATACCTATTGGGTTTCCATTACATAAGAGTGAGTAGTTATGGTTTAATATTACATGGTAACTGCACATCAGAAGCTTATTGGTATTTCAGAGACTAGCATTCTAAGTTTGAAAGTTTTAATTCCAGATACATGACAAATACTTATGGCAATTGATGCACACATAATAAATTAAACATTATGAAATCTCTTAGTAGAAACACCATAAGTAATCCCATTTCTATGTATAGTTTTATGCTTTTAAATTTTCTTAAAAATTTTTTTGTTTGTTTTTTCAAGACAGGGTTTCTCTATATAGCCCTGGCTGTCCTGGAACTCACTCTGTAGACCATGCTGACCTTGAACTCAGAAATCTGCCTGACTCTGCCTCCCAAGTGCTCAGATTAAAGGCGTGTGTCACCACACCCGGTTAGTTTTATGCTTTTATGCATTGGTAAAAACAAAGAGATAGGGTTGATGAGATCACTCTACAGGTAAAGATATTTAGATTTCAAACCTAGTGTCTTAAATTGGATCCCACTTTGGAAGGAGGGATCCATATTTTGGAAGCTGTACTGTGATCCTTTGGTGTACTGTATGTCTATACATACGTAAACACACATAATGTATACACAGGAACAAAGGTATTAATATTAATATATAAAATATTTTATAAAGGAGAACAATTTTAATGACACAGAATAAGATATGAATAACACATTACTGGAAAACACTGTTTAAAAGATAATACCATAGCACTGGCATCTTTATGAAGGATGAGAAACTTTACAGATTCTCATCTTCTTAGAATTAAATGCATTCTTATAGGCTGTGGACATATAAACTTTTCACCATATTGTTAATAATAAATTAATCATTTCTATAGTTCTGATGAACAGATACTTGATAAATTTAAAAAATGTAAATATATAAATAAGATTTCCTGAGATTATATGCACATGTACACAAATATCTAAATGTCTACATTGAATAGTTGTAAATACTGGGGCTTAAAAGAAAGCTTTATGTGAATGAAACTAAAGAAACTATGAATGCTTCCACAGTTTTGCTGTTGAGCTTTGCTTGTTTCATACAGTAAAAAAATATTTATACTATTTGAAAGTGCTGGCTGACAGGAGCCTGATAGAGCTGTCTCCTGAGATGATCTGCCAATGCCTGACTAGTACAGAAGTAGAAGCTCACAGCTATCCATTGGACTGAGTACAGGGTCCGCAATGAAGGAGCTAGAGAAAGGACCCAAGGAGCTGAAGGGTTTTACAACCCCATTGGAGGAACAACTATATGAACTAACCAGTACCCTCAGAGCTCCCAGGGACTAGACCACCAAGAAAAGAGTACACACGGTGGGACTCATGGCTCCAGCTACATATGTAGCAGAGAATTGCCTAGTTGGTCATCAATGTGCGGTGAGGCCCTTGGTCCTTTGAAGGCTCAATGCCCAGTGTAGGAGAATGCCAAGGCCAAGAAGCAGGAGAGTGTGGGTTGGTGAGCACAGGGAGGGAGGAGGAAATGATTTTTTTCTTTTGGAGGGGAATCCAGGAAAGGGAATAACATTAGAAATATAAATAAAGAAAATATCTAATAGAAAAAAGATATGTGTATTTACTTTCTTTATTAGATACAATACTCTTTGACATTATATTATTCATCAATTTACTTGACTCTTAGTAATACTGAAATCTTTGTGTGGATTTGTTTTTCTCTCAGATTTAATTCTGGGTGCAACTCTAACCTAGTCGTAATATTAGGTTCCTCTTTTTCTTATGGCATCATGGGAAATTGTTGAAAAGATATATTTTTAATTTTAAACTCCTTGCGGATCTGATTGGTCCTAGATATCCTTCTTAATAAATAGGTACTGTCTTAATTTTAATAATAAACTGTATAATTAAACACCAACATCTCATAATTAGGAATGGTAATTTAATTTTCCACACTTATCATACATACAGGATGGTAAGACACATGTAACACACAAGACAATTTCACTGCTACCCATTGACACTAGTCACAAAAAATATGGTGAGGAGTCGGGGACTATAGACCAAAGCCTTTTCCCATCCCATAATGGACCATTCATAGTTTAGGTGGTATACAGTGGGCCTTGTGACATCCTTTGCACATGTTGCAAATCTCCAGGAATCTCTTGCAATATGGTGATGGGTACCAGGCTCTTCTCTAGTTGTCTAAGTAGTCTGTTTGAAATAATGTTGCCCTGTACTCTATTGCTGTTTCTTTATAACTTGCTCTTTCCATGTCTGTATCTAACAGTATTCCTGAGTCTGACACAATTATCATTTTGTATATAGCACTGATATGTTACTAATTAATTTTTCATAAGTGTTACAAAATATTCTAATGGATAATTCAATGACATTTGTAGTCCTCTTTGTTAACAGAGTCATTTTCTAAGGGCACTTCACACTGCAGCAAGATAGGCAAGATTTTTAAAAATACCTATTTAATATGGAAAAACTGTCAATTATGTCTTTTGTGTACTTTCTCTTTAGTGTATGTATGTGTGTGTAAGTGTGTAAAAATGTTTCTGTATGCATGTATGCTTTTGTGAATTAATTGATATATTCTCTAACACTGAAGAAATGTATTTAGCAACACAGTGACTATTTTAAACTTTGTTTTCATTGATTGTATAAAATAGAAATAAAATTCAATTCAGAGTACAGCTCAGTTCTAATTTATGGTTAACACTACAGTAACTGATAGCTCCATATTGTTCATTGAAGAATATATTCTTTTCTAATTAAAAATAAATTCATATTCTGACATGCACATTTTTATATTTTTATGAACATATCCTGATTTGTTATTTTATTTCTTTGTTCTCTCTGTTTAGCATATCTACACAAATAGTATGCAGCAACTGCAGCAATATGATAGTTATATTTGTCACATTAGTTCAGTAGGTTATGAACATCAGTACCTTTTGTGCATCTTCAAGATTGTTCAAATAATGCCAAACATTTAGTCTTTTCTTTGTTTTGCTAGTACCCAAGAGTGTTTAAAAATTACTTTGTGAATTTTATTGGAGCTGTGTGTATGACTTGCTTTAGTTTGGAAAAGGTGTTTTTATTATTTTTAAAGCAGTATATATCTCCATGGTCTTATAGTAAGCCTTACTTCCTGCTATTATTGACATTCCTCTTCCCTTTAGACATAGGTGAAGTTGCTTGGTGTTTTGTGACTGGACTTTGAAAACAAAAGTACATTTTGAAACTGATTCTGAAAAGTTACACTGCCTTTTGTCATTATGTCTTCTAAATATCTCCACCAAGTCATTAATAGCTCCAATAATTTCTACTTTACAAACCGTGAAATCACATATAATGAAACATCATGTGGTATCCCATTAATGTGTAGAGTCTTACAGTTTATGTACCAGTTAAAACACATTTAAGTGAAATGTAATTGTACGTACAATATATATGATAACATTGTTCCATAGAATGTCATTATTGCCTATTGACTAGGAGCTCTACAAAAGTGATAAATATAAATAAGCTGCACCGTGATTCAAGCCACCGATGTTTTCCATAACTTTCTTTTTGTTAATAATTAATTATAATTAATGTATTAATTTGAGTTTATTATTGTAGCTCTACCTGGCCTGGAATTCACTATGAATCCCAAATATGTCTATGACATATTATAATTCACTATGCCTTTTTCAACTTTTCTAGTTTTTTTTTTCAATAATGCAATTGAAAGAATGGCTTCCCACATGCTAAGTGCTCACTCTGAACTTTATCTCCAGTCCTTCTGTGAGATTAAACATACTACTTCTTGTGTTTTGACATCATTCATTGCTTGTGTAATCTGTTGCTAAGACTTAATCTTCCTGTAACCCACATTGTACCCTGAGTAATATTTTACATAGTGAACAATGTAGGGTAACTATTTCAGTTATCAGCTTTCAGTTTTAATGGAATTCAGCAACCCTGAAACTGTTTCTATGTATGTAAAAGGGTACTTGCTCCCAACTTCTTTGCAGCTGACATTAAACTGGCATGACAGAAATTCATGGGATGTACTCTCAGGAAGAAATATCATAGACTTTAAAGTAACTGAGGATATTATGAGATTTGCCTTAATAGATTTTTCCTCAAATCATGACCCTACTATGTTCTTCAGGAAAGAAATTTTGGATAAATAAATATGAAATTGTAATAGCTTAAAATAAAATGATCCATTTTCTTTCTAGTATAAATCTACAAGGAAATAAATGTTGATCAATCAATCAATTAATTAATTAATACACTTTGCATCCTAATTGCAGCCTCCCAGTCCCACTCTCCTATCCTCCAGTCCCCAATATCTCCCCCCACCACCTCTCCTTAGCAAGAGGAACCCTGTACCCTGAGTACCAACCTGCCCTGGCACATCAAGTCTCTTCGGGACTAAGTTTAATCCTTAAGCAGGCAGCAGATTCTGAGTCAGAGACACCCACCACTCCAATTGTTAGGCTATCCAAAGGGAGACCAAGCTGCACATCTGCTACATAATTGCAGCATGTCTAGGTCCAGGACATGGGTGCTCTTTGGTTGGTGGTTCAGTCTCTGTGAGTCCCTATGGATTCAGGTTTGTTGGCTTTGTATGACTTTTGGGGTGTCCTTGATCCCTCCAGACCCTTCAATCCTTCCCCTAGCTCTTTCAGAAGACACTTTGAGCTCTGCCTAAAGTTGAGATGTGCATCTCTGAATCTGTTTCTATCAGCGTTTGGGTGAAGCCTCTCAGATGACAGTTGTGATAGGCTCCTGTTGGAAGTATAGCAGAGTATTATTAGTAGTGCCAGCATTTGGCTCCCTCCTGTGGGATGAGTCTCAATTTAGGCCAGTCATTGAATGGCCGTTCCTTCAAACTTTGCTCCATCTTTATCCCTGCACATCTTGCAAACCCCACAGTATTGGCGTACAAACAGACAGGATGATGAATTAAATTGAATTGAAGACCCAGAAATAGACCTACACACACGTACACTTGGTTTTTAAAAAAGAAGCCAAATCTTACAATGGAATAAAGAGAGCATCTTCATCAAATGGTGCTGGTTTAACTCGTTGCTGCACATTAAAGCATACAAATAGATTCATATTTGTCACCTTGCAGAAAACTCAAGTCCGAGTGAATCAAAGACCTCAACGTAAAACTGGACACACTATACCTGATAGAGAGAAAGTGGGGAATGCAATGAAAGCATTGCTACAGGTGACAGTTTCCTAAACAGAACATCAGGTATATCCAATCAACAATTAATAAGACCTAATGAATCTGAAAAACTTTTATAAAGCAAAGGGCACTGTCAAGAGGACAAAGGACAAACTATAAAATGGGAAAATGTAGTATGTAGTTGAGAAAAACAAAAAGACAATCCACACTAAATGGACTATGCAACCTGCAACAGCAATGTCCCCAGCCCCCATGGAGAGTCCCAAGCTGTAGTCTTGCCCTGATTCTCATCACTAGCTGCTGCCAACCTATTGAATTTTCCAAGCCATACACACCCTGTGGCTAGCCTACAGAAAGCCAGCTAGCAGATCCTCTTAGCCCCATACATGAGAGAGAGGGTGGGAGGGACTTGGCAGGAAGAGAGGAGGAGAAGGGGAGAAAGGGAACAGGATCAGGCATAGGAGAAGACAGGAGAGATGTCAGGAAATTGAACAGAGGTGTGCAGCAGCGGGGGATGGGGAACTGGGGGTAGCAACCAGAAAGTCCCAGATGCCAGGAAAACAAGAGCCTTTCAGGACCGCACAGGGATGACACTAGCTGAAATACCCCACAAAGGGGAGGTAGACCCTTTTGACACCATATCCAGAGGTTAGGCAGGGCCCCTGGTTTATGGATAGGGCTGCCCACTCATCTTCAAAGTTTTAACTCAGAATTGTGCCTGTCTAAATGAAATACAGGGAAAAAGAGTGGAGCTGAAACTGAAGGAAAGACCATCTAGAGACTACCCCTCCTGGGAACCATCCCATATGTAGACACCAAACCCCAGAAACTATGGCTGATGCCAAGAAGTGTTTGCTGGCAGAAACCTAATATAACTGTCTCCTGAGAGGCCCTGCCAGAACCTAACAAATACAGAGGCAGATGCTCACATCCAGCTATTGGACTGAGTGCGGGATCCCTAATAGAGGAGTTGGAGAAGGGACTGAAAGGGTTGAGGAGAGGATCATGGAGGGAGCAACAGTGTCAACAGGCCAGGCCCAACCAGAGCTCCCGGGGACTGGGCTACCAACCAAAGAAGACACATGGAGGGACCCATGGCTCCGGCCACATATGTGGCACTTGATAGCCTTGTTGGACATCAGTGGGAGGAGAGGCCCTTGGGTCTGAGGGTTTTTGATGCCTCAGTGTAGGGGAAGGCCAGGGAGGGAGGACAGAAGTGGGTGGGTGGGAGAGCACGCTCATAGAGGCATGGTGAGGGGGGATAGGATAAGGAGTTTCTGAAGGGAAGACTTGGAAAGGGGAAGACATTTGAAATGTAAATCAAATATTTAATTAAATAATAATAATTAAAAAAAGGATTTCACCTGACTTTACCTGAATATGGGCACCGTTCTTGAGCGAGCAGAAAAACAAAGAGCAATCAATCCACAACAGGAAAATATCTTCACCAACCCTACAACCAACGGAGGACGAATATCCAAAATGCATAAAGAACTCAAGAAAGTAGACATTAACAACCAAAATGATCAAATTAAAAAATGGGGTATAATTTTGATTGTGAGCCTAGGCTTTAACGGCTGAATGTTCTGGCAGCATGTGTATAGCAGAGGATCGCAAATTCGATCATCTATAGGAGTAAAGGACCTCGGCCTTGTGAAGGTTTTGTGCCCCAGTGTAGGGGAATGCCAGGGCCAATAAGTTGGAGAGGGTGGGGTGGCAGGCATGGGGAGGGGGGAGGCAAAAGGGGTTTGTT
>JADRCD010220788.1:0-22369 GCA_019843815.1 Montemys delectorum | reverse complement strand
CTCTCTCTCTCTCTCTCTCTCTCTCTCTCTCTCTCTCTCCACCCTCCTGTCTCCATCTGTTTTTAAGCTGATGTGGCAGCTAAGGTTTGATGCAGCATTTCTCTTTGAGTTCCTGTTGTAAAGGCTTAGATACCGTGTCTCTTTGTTAACTTGCTTGGTGAATTCTTGTAGACTGCTTAGAAAAGAGTTTAGAGAGTACAAGTCCTTTCCCCTCCTTTGGGTGAGATGCTGATTATGTGGTAGTATCTGTTATAAGAGCTAGAGGAATGCAGTCTACTGGAACACCTACTTTATCAAAGACCAAGGCTAGAAAGAAATGTTACATGCAACCTATTTCAGAATCAAACTGTCTAATGCAAAAGCATGGTGATTGGGGGTCAGGTATTTCAGAGATCTGGGGAAAGTATTTATGTCATGAAATTCTCACACCATCCTTGTCCTGATACTGAATAGCCTCTTCATGTGGCTCTCAGCAGCCACTCAAGGCACCATTTTTGAACCAAGATGGTGATGTCATTATTGATGCAAGAACAATCCAGAATGTAAGTTACCTTGCTTTTTTTTTTTTTTTTTAGAAACAAATGCACAAAGACAGGCCATTTTACTCTGTTCTAAGAAAATAAACTGAATTAACATTCTACTTTGGGCAGAGGGATTAAAATGGTTAGTTAGTCATCATCCAATCAATTTAGATTTTGTTTTCCTTTAAGGCAAAGCCATTAGACTTGAAACACATGCCAAAAGCAACATGTGTCTACCTTCACTCATGCATCCCCTTTTTGTTACTGTTGGGAATCAAGCTAGTACTGTTTGCCATTAATTTTAATATGCCCATTCCAATTTTACAAGGATTTGTGGATTTATTAATTTTTTTTGCAGTAAAGCCTATTAATATCCTATTTTCAAGGGTCCTTAAGAAGTACACAGATATCCATGCAAAATAGGAATTGGCAGAAATAGAACATTCCTAGAGATGATTCCCTGAGAGAATCCCTGAAAAGCTTTTGGGGTTACAGATCTTTATACTCTATGCATAAGATTCAGAAAATATTTGTCTTATGGGTAGCTTACAGAGACTTCCAGTCAGTTGCAAGGCATGCTTAGAAATCAGAAAGAAACAGTTCTTGGGGGTTTCTGAGCCTTGGAAGCAGAGTGAATTTAGATATTAAAAATAGCTTACTAAGCTTTCATGGTAAAATATAACCTTACAAAACAGTAATCATTTTTAAATTTAAGTGTTTTTACCACATAAGAAGGCCATATGGAAGCCTTAGAACAGCTTTGTGGAGTTGGTGCTCTCCAATGATTTTCACTTGGTCATTACATATGATATATGAGAAATAACTAAGGTAGACAGTATGTTGTTGAGAACAAGTATATTTGACTTTCTTTGTTGTGATGCTAAAGATAAACCCCAGGCCTCACATATATTGAGCACACTCTTAGCCCAGTGCAAATATATTAATAAATATTACTTATTACGTTCACTTATAAAATTCTTTAATAGTCGTAATATACAGAAATTAATTTCAAATGTCATTTACAAAATGACTTTAATTTAGAGGTCAACATTGTTCCATAGCCAAAATTCAAAATAATGTTTATTATGATAAATAATTATTGACCCAGATTGAAATATAAAGTCAAAGTTTGTCTGTACTTCATGCTTTCTAAAAGGCAAAAGTGCTGTGTTGTCTTTATTTAATCAATTTATTTGTTTTTATATTTTGCATATGCTGTTTTTAATGTAAACTTCTGAAGTGATTTTTCTGGGGAAACAGGTAGTTCCTATTAACTGCTGAACAAAATATATAATGTATTGAATCCATGCAGCCTTTGACAGTAGTATCTAAATTCCTAGCAATAAGCAATTATAAGGTGTTGATTAATCATACGCAATTTGAGTTGGTGAAATGGCTCACTCAGCAGTTTAGAGCACCTGCTGCTCTTGCAGAGGACTTGTGGAGTAGTTTAGCTCCCAACACTTGTGTTGGGTGGCTCACAACCTCTTGTAAATTCAGCTCTTAGGGATTCAGCACCTTCTGCTAGTCTCTTCAAGCATGCCCAGACACAAGACATGCTCTCACATAGACACACACAGATATACACATAAATTTTTTAAAAATCTTAAAAAAAAAAAAGCAAAGATACCATTTAGGGAACAGAATCTAGAATTAATCTCAAGAGAAGTTTTTTTTTATTATTATTGAACATTTTATTCATTGACATTTCAAATGTTATCTCCTTTTCCGTTTTCCCCTCTGCATTCCCCCTCCTCCTGCTCCTCCATCCACCCACCCTCTCCCACCCTCTCTCACCATCCTGGCATTCCCCTACACTGGGGCATTGAATCTTCACAAGACCAAGGGCCTCCAAGAGAAGTTTTTAAAGCTACATTTTATCTGTGTATTTGGTGGCAGCAAAGGGGGAAGGGCACACATACCACAGCAAGTTTGTGGGAGCTAGTCTTGTTCCTCATCTATGATGTGGTTCCAAGGATCAAACTCAAGTCCTGGCATTGGCAGGAAGCACCGTTAGCCACTGAGCCATATTGCTGGCCCCTGGAGGGAAATATTCATATTTGTCCTTTTTGTAGTAATGACAATTCCTCCTTCTAGTCAGATTTCTAGATATGCCAAGAAATAAATATTATGACTAATTCTGAAACTTTTCAGTAATTCTGAAAATTTTCAGTAAAACCCTTGAAAGTCCCAGCCCTGACTTGTGAGGACCCCTTACCTAGTCTCTAGCTAGAGAGCACTCCAGAATTCTCAGAATGTTTCATTTTGAAGAATTAAGTATTTACACCAGTTTATGATGTAGTGCTGATGCCCTCAGAGACCTGAGCTTAGAGTTTGAATTCGAATTTCAGTTTGTGGCTGAGCTTGGGACTGTAGCAACTTGTTAATGTTTCTGGCCTCCAGTTTCTTGTCTTTAAAGTGAGGATAATTATAGATGATATAATAGAATGGATTAGTATACATAAAAATCTGTATGATAGTTCTTGGCATATGATAAGCATTCATTAGTTTTTTTGGCTGCTGCCGTTTGTGGTGGTGGTTATCCTTAAACAGCCAACGTGGGACCAGGAACAAATGGAATAAAGTAGGCTGTCAATAAATGGTGAACGTGATTAACCCAGTTGCTCTGGCACCAGACCCCAGGGCTAGCACTAACTCTTCCAAGAGGTATAGCAATTTTACTGTGAGTGTGAGAAAAGAGAAGGGGATCAATGGTTACTCCTCCAATGTTCTTTGTGCCTCTGACATGGGGAAGACAGAAGGTGTCACCCGACTCTCTGAGTGACCTGATAGGACCTGTGGCCTTAAACCACTTTAGCACCACGTCCTGTTAAAAGAACACGAAGGGGTTTTCATAGTGCAATCGGGAAGTTTAGAAGAGGCAAACTAAGTTTCCTCAATCTCCTTTGTGATTAAAAAAAAACAAAAAACAAAAAAAAACACAGGTGTCAGATCAAAATCAAGGCTGGAGATGGGGAAGTTGCTCAAGGATCCACTGCTCCCCTGTTCTGCAAAAGACCCAAGGTTCAGTCCCTAGCTCCTCACAAAACTGGGTGTGGTTCACACATCTCTTATCCCATTTCTTATTCAGAAAATGGAGGCAGAAGAATCAGAAATTAAAAAAAAAAACAAAATAAAATTTAGCTGCATAATGAATTCAAGAAAAAACTAAGCTTGAGATGTGTGTAGGGGGAAATGAGAGCGGAGGAAGAGGTCTTCAGAGGGATCAAAGGAGAGGGGGAGGAAATTTGTGTGACATGAAAGCCAAAGGGGTTTATTTGAGGAGATGAAGGGGGCCTCAAGGAGGAGGATAAGGAAGGACAGTAAGGAGGGGAGTGACTTAGAACAAAGAGTAATGACACATACGCATGTAATGAAACCCATTTTTTGTATGCTAACCTAAAATATTAATTTAAAAAATCATGTGTGACAGAGAAGAAACTGGGCACTCTGGGGACTCCTTCACTGTCCTGGTAATGCCTCAAGCTTTTGTGCATGTTACTTTGAGAACAAATTCTAACTGCAGCGTTGTGGATAGCCCTGGGGCTAATTGTATTTGATGTTAATCCTGTTTTCTTGTGAGGGCTTGCAAGCAAGGAATAAGTCAGCACTCAGGTGATTTCCTATAAACCTTCTTCCCACCTTAATTTATAAATAAAGGCTAGAGTCTGTGACTGGGTGGAGAAGAGGGGAAGGTGGAGCTGAAGGTTTGGGGAGAAAAGGAGAGAGAGAGGCGGGGACAGAGGAGGAGGTGGAAGGAAAGAGGAGCAGAAGGTGGCCTGGAGAAACAGCAAGTTATATGGGGTCTCATAGATGGGGAAGATGGTAGTTTAGTGGTAGATCTCCCCAATCTAGGCTCACAGCTTGTATTCATATTAATTGAGTTGTGTTTTCATTGTTGGGGCATATTTGAGTTGGAGATTTACTGCAACACTGCAGTGTCTTAGATCACTGTTTAGAAGTGAACCCTGTTGGATGAGCTTAAATTGTATGCAGTTAAAGACCGTTCCTTTTATGTAAATCTGTGATCACGTGACTATGTTCTGGTGAATCAAGCTTAATCAATGGGAGTTGAGTGCAACAGATCAGTTAAGACATGTGCACATAATTATGTGCAGTCATAGTTCTTCATTCAATAAAGACATGAGTTGGCAATTTAAAAATAATAAGCCTTATTTTTGTCCATAGTAAATGTAATTTTTTCCTATCAGATTGGTTTTATTTTCATCAGTGTCAAAGCACTGTGCAGTAAATACTCAGCCTACAGTTTGACATAGCTCAGGGTACCAGACCTTTGAAGGGATTTCTAGGTCTTTGGTGGCATGCGGAGGCTATTGGCTTTCCTTTTCACTTGTCTAAACGCTGGAGCTCTCCATGCTGCTATGGTCTGTCTCCGTCTCAGTACTAGCTGTCATCTCTTCCTTCAGGCAGAGGTAGTGACTGAATAGCGTTTTTCCCTTGGCTTTTTCAGTCTTTTTTTTTTGGTAGGTGGTATAGTTTTCTCAGAAGCCTTTCTCTTTGGGATCCATGGCAGGGTTTTCTTGTCCTTATTGGTAGTCTTTTGCACCTTCCCACTGCTTCTGGAACTAGACTGATGACACTTCTTGCCAGCAGTTCTAGTTTGGCCTTGATGGCAAGTCTTAGCGTTCTTGGACTTGAGGTTGATGATTCAACATCTGGTGTAGAACTCTGGGATTTCTTGGTTGCTTTTGCCATACTGATGCCTGTGGTGGTCTCTAAATGTAATTTTTTTTGTTTGTTTTGTCTTTTTGAGACAGGGTTTCTCTGTGTAGCCCTGGCTGTCCTGAAATTCACTCTTTAGACCAGGCTGGCCTTGAACTCAGAAATCCGTCTGCCTCTGCCTCCCAAGTGCTGGGACTAAAGGCGCGCGCCACCACCGCCTGGCTCTAAATGTAATTTTTTAACAGAAGAAATTCAGTGACTAACAAATTTTACCTGGAGATACAATGCTGCAGATAAATGTAAATGGCGGGGTTGTGTGACATAGGCTCTTCCTATTATGCATTTTAGAAGTTAATAATTGACGAAATGGTTGTTTTTTTTCTTTTTTTTCTTTTTGCTTTTAATGTAGACACACAAGCACAAGAATCCACTGTGGGAGGAGGTGTAAACAGGCATTGCTTCTATGGACTTCAGCCTGATTCAGAGTATAAAATCAGTGTTTACGCAAAGCTTCAGGAGATAGAGGGACCCAGTGTGAGCATCATGCAGAAAACACGTAAGTCAAATGTCTGCTCCTGGCCCCCCCCCCCCCCGAAATAAGCAAATAGCATATCTATGTGGATCTACAGCCTCATCCTGTTTAGAAAAATAATAGTTCTTGTTGCCTAGGAGTATGAGCCATGCACATTTTTTCCCCTTTATCCACTCCAAAATTCTTCACAACGCCCTGATACTGCCGTCAGAGTATTTTCATTTCCATTCTCTACATGTTGCCACAAGGCCATCTGATGGCAAAAGGCTTGACACAATGATTTACATTATGATCCAAATGCATAAGAAGCATTTATGGTATGTGGTGTGTGAAATCGAATTTGAGGACAATACCATCTTATCACAGCAGTGAGGGTGGGCTCAGAGCCAACATGTTCCAACTGGCTGACCCTGGAGTTATTGCCTCTTTAAGATGCCCTTGTGCTGCTTTTCAAGCTGGCCCTAGATCTGATATGGAATGGAAAAGAAAAGGATAAAATTAAAACAAGACACTTTTTACATGTTCCAAGGAATTGAGGGTGTCAGCTTTTTAGAGTAGATTTTTTCCCCATTAATTAATTTATTTATTCACTTTGTATCCCAATTGCAGCCCCCATCTACTCCCAGTCTCCTCCTTACATGGCCCATGCCCCCCATCCTTCCATTTCATCTCTGAGAAGTGGGAGATCCCCTATGGATACCAACCCACCTTGGTCTCTCAAGTCACTGCAGCACTAGGCACACCCTCTCCCACTAAGGTCAGAGACAGCAGTCCAGTTAGGGGAACAGGATTCCTATGCAGGCAACAGAGTCAGGGTAAGTAAGCATCCACTCCAGTTGTTGGGAGGCTTGCATGAAGACAAAGCTGCACACTTGCTATATATGTGTGTGTATAGGGGCTAGATCTAGTCTTTGTATGGGTTTTGGTTGGTGTAGTCTCTGGGAAGCCCAAAGTGTATAGGTTAGTTGACTTTGATGGTCTTCTTGTGGAGTCCCTATCCCCTCTAGGTCTTAGAGTAGCTTTTAATAAAAAGTTCCTGACCTGGAGGCCATAGCCACTGAGATGGATAACATAGATTTAACACTAGTGAACTGAGGGTGGTTGTATTTGTATGCCTAACTCAGGATCTCTAATTTAAATTTAATTTCTAGAATATGAGCATATGAACAGGTGGTAGATGTTGGGATTTCCTTCTCTTTTTTCCATGGCATGTAGAAAGAACTACCACCATGTACAGATCTTCTAGCCTGCTGGGCCATGGAGAAAGAAATCAGAGTCAACATATTCCCTTTAAAAACACTGGATGAGCTCATGTGTTACAGCTCATCTTTGATTGTAGTACTCAGGAGGCACAGGCGATGGGAGCTCTGTGACTTCCAGACTAGCCAGTGCTCCGTAGTGAGATGCTTCCAAAAATAATTGATTAAAATATAAATTGAATCATCTAAAATTTTAATATAGAAACTTTATTTCACAATAAATATATCTATCATTTTATACATGTGTTTTGACATACAATTTATATATCTAAGGGCCAGTTTTTAGTGGGCAACTCAGTTATTTTGAGTATACTGGAAGAGTCATAGAAACATCACTGCCATCTTAAAGCATTTCCATCATCCCAAAGAAATTTGATCCTTATGCTATCACCTTTCCACTCTTAGGTAACCTCAAGCAATGCCCTTTATTTTGTATTACCCTTTCCTAGACATTTTATATGAACAAAAATATATAGCAGACAGCTCTCTGTATCTCCATGTTTAATTAGCATGTCTTTGAAATCCACCAAAGCCATGAAGTGTAGACAGGTGCTCATTTCTTTTCTGGTTGACTGGAATTATGTCTTATGGATACTCATCACATAATGTTTGAAGTTAACAGGTCTTTGGTAGTATACAAGTCTTGGAGTCAAGCATGTTTTATTGGATCTCTGTGAGGCCATCATGGTCTTGAGAAGTTCAATACCTCCAAGATTCCTTTTGCTCATCCATAAAATTAACGATCTATTTTCGAACCACCAATGGTGGCAGTGAATGTTCACACCTTTGAGCACCTGTGGAGCTCTTCAACTTGTGTTTTATTGAACACCTACTTTTGTCGTTTCCATTACCTTGTTGAGAGTCACAACTATAGGCCTCAGACCTACAGCTCACCATCATGCATTTTCTCTGGACCTTTACTTTAAAAGTTTTTTAAAAAGTACATTTTAAAATCTTTGGACATCTTTCAAAGACAGCCCATGTATCCTCCTGATGCCAATCTGCCGGAAGCTTTTAATTTCTGGGTTCTCAGGTTTATAGGCTAAGTTCCCTGTTCATGTTCAGTGCTTGACTGACTGTCAAAAACAACTGACTTTGTGACCCCTGGTCTACTTTAATCCCCTAACCTTAATCTCACAACTGTTAGCTAGCAACTCAGGGTTAATCCCAATTGGATGTCTTAGTTTGATGTAAATATTTCCCTGATATGGAAAATATCTGTCTTCTTGTAGCTTCCATCCACTGGCTCCCGTTCAGCTTTCTGAAGCACCACAGATCGAGCCTGTTTATCTGCTATCTGCTATGTGACAGCCTGTCATATGGTTGACGATAGGGATCATCTGTATGCTATGTAAGGTGTATAAGCACATGGCACCAGGGTGTGTGTTCTTCATACCCAAGAGACTTTGGCCAGATGCTTTGCTCAAACAAACCTCCCCTTGATTTGATTCTGGGTTTATTGATGAAACTGAGGATCAGTCTTATATATTAAAGAAAATGCTTAATAATAAAAGTGATCCAAGTCATTTCGAGTGCATTAGCTAGGCTTTGGAAGCATTTTGTAGTGATCTAAAGAAAGTTTTGCAGTCACAGTTTTAGTATTAGAAGCTGTCTTTTCATCTTCTCTCTCTTCCTTTTAATTTTAAAATTCTCAAAACAACAACAAAAACCGTTAAAAACAACAGAGATTCATATATCCTTAACGGAATGGGAACATCACATAAAGTGTATTTTCCCTCATTCTTTTTTCTAGGAAGACGTATTTCTTTCACTGTGGTTTCTTCCAAAAATGCCTTTTACTTTACCCATGAATGGGATCCTGCCGTGGTGTCCTAGGACTTGCTTTGTGTCACACAGGAATTAGTTCATGGACATTTTCCCTTTAGCAGTAGTATAAAGTTACCTCATTCTTTCATGTTGACTCACTCATGTCACGAAGCTAATTCAATATAATTTGTTCCCAGATTAGAAGAGAATACAAAATCCACCTCTTCTTATGAAGGAATTCCCTTTTAACATCTGTCAGAGCTTGAACTTACCCAGCTGTCAGTTGCTTGAAGTTGGAGTTCCCCTTTGTGAATGGGCATTATCAGTAGGGGCGTTTCCCAAATATTAAACTGGGACAATGAGAATTGTCTGTTTCTTTTGTTTTTTGTTTTTTTTGTTTTTTGTTTTTTTATAAATATTCAGTGTCAGGTATCAATAAAAATGAAAAACAAAATACTACTTTATCTTTACCTACAACTGTAAGTAGCAATGGTACTACAACTCCTTGGTGCTTTGCCGTGAGTTGGCACAAGAATCCCTCTTCTCTCTGACCATTGCCAGGTCATCTGCATGCTGCAGGCTGGAAAGATCTGACCACACTCCAGTCTCTAAGTATTTCTTCTTGGTCCTCAGAAATGAGAGGCTTTTTTTCAAGATGCATATGGGGTAGGATAGAGGGTGAAATGTATTTCATTTGTCAGTGGTGTCTTTGGAGACACAGGCTGGGAAGAATTAGAAGTGTCAGGGACCAAAGATTCATAGTCAATGCTTAGGCAGAATGGAAGTGAGGTTCCCTGTCTGTGTGAAAGCAGCCAGAACCTACATCTCACCAGAGGGCTAGGATTTCTGCCTTAAATCAACATTGGAAGCACTTTGTAGTTGGCAGTTTGATTACGCTGACTCCTGCTGGGCAGCAGAATAGGGGCAGAATGCATTTCAAGGCTTTGGTGTGTTGTGAAAGGATGGATGAAGCTAGTTTTCACAGGCTGGGACTAGTTTATAGCAGTCATTAGATCCTCAAAGAAGGCTGTTATCAACATCATTGATAACCTTGAATAAAGATTCACTGTATCACGTCCCTCTGTTCCTTATGGATGAGATCACTTATGAGTGCTTTTTGTCCTTTTCCTACATAGAATCACTTCCCACCGAACCACCAACTTTTCCTCCAACCATCCCACCTGCAAAGGAAGGTAAGAGAACAAGAATGACAGCATGATTCTAGATTCAGTGTTTCTGTTGCATTTGTTTGTTTGTTCATTCAGTGAAAATCAAAGTAGATGCTGGAGAGATGGCTCAGCAGGAAAGAGCACGTGTTCTTGCAGAAGGCCCGAGTTTGGTTCCCAGCACCTACATCAAGCAGCTCACAACTATCTGTAACTCTAGCTCCAGGGTGACTGATGCCAAGTCTCTGGCCTCCCAGAAAGTTGCACTCACATAGATAAACTCACACGTACAAATACACATCACTTCAAAAAAAAATTAGATACATTTTTTTAGAAGAAAACAAAGGAATTAACATAAAATATTTATTGTCTTACCTAATTTTCTCCTTAATATACATACATAGCTTATCAAACAATGACAACTTAAAAAATTCATTTAATAATAAATTGTATACACAGATTGATTTTTTTCCCATAGAATTGCTTAACATTGACTTCATTGAAAAAAAAAATCTCAGAATAGAGAATGCTCGCCAAGTTAGAATAGTTACATAGTGTGTGCATGAGAAGCTAGTGTATAATTTTAAAGCAAAGGGAAATGATCTCCAGTTTGCCCTGAAATGCCTCTCCAGCTCCTATCCTCATTGCAGTAGCTGGAGCTGCCAAGGCAATCATTTAAGCTTCCAAGCAAAGTGATAGCCATTGACTTTCATCCCATTAATGTGCATTTATTAGTTGGGAAGGGGGCAGGGGGAGATGGACTGTAACAGTGCTTGCCTGCTGCCGTTAGTGTGCTTTCAGAGTTATAAGAGAAACAGGTACTAACGCAGATAATTGTGTCAGTGGTATGAGTTATTATAAAAGAGAAATTGGATTATGATAGCTCAGGAATGAGAACAATTAATGCTGTGGTTGGTTAGTGACAATCTTAAGAGATAAATAATAGAATACATAATGCTTGAGCAATCCATAATGTTTTTGGGGAGCCATCAATACTTTAATGAGGCACACAGTAACGAGTAAAGATCGAGTCATGAAGGGAATTGTATGTGACATAAAGGATTGGACTTTGTCCTTTAAAAGTATGATACCACAAGAAAGAAGTTCAGTTAAGGGAAAGATGACCTAATAAAATCTTTGCTTAGGAAAGATAACTTTGGGCCAGGGAGATGGCTCAGTTGGTAAAATTCTCAGGCAAAAGCATACAGAACCTGAGTTCAGACTCTAGCTAGCATCAGCATAAAAGCTGGGCAAGATATATGTAATCCTGGGCAGATTATGTGAGCGTGTGGCCCAGCCAGGCTAACAAAAATGGCAAACTCAAGCTCTAATTCAGTGAGACGTCCTGTAGGTTGAGAGTGATTGCAGGAAACACCTTGCATCAACTTCAGGTCTACATATGCATCAATACACATACACAGGCACAAACACACGGATACACAAATGTTAGTGCATAGTGCTCACATCTGGGTTATGCAGCTCCCCCAGTGTAGCATACATAGCAGCGTCTGGTACCATGAAAGCTGGCTAGCGGGAAGGAAGCTTCCTGGCAGTACAGATATGATTTCTCTATGCCCCGTGGCCAATTGTGTGGTCTCTTCAGCAATGCGATCTATCCTCAGGTTCTGGTGAGCAGCTAAGAGCAATAGGACTAGACTATTATTTTGGAGATTTCCAGGATACCTTTGATCAACAATGGGAGAAGCGGTATCCCACATCTGGCACTGGATTTTTTATTTAAAAGCCTAGAGTATATCAAATTTTATTATCAAAGTCATCCTGGATCACTTATAACGCAAGTTAGAAAAAAGGGCTTTAAGAAAAAAATGAAAACAAAACACAGTTTTATATCCTAAATGTAATTTCTTTACTCATCATGCATGTTGATGAATTTTCTTTTATTCTAAGCAAATGATTCATTAGTAAAATTTAAAATAAATTTTGCTTTCATTTTGAAGATGAAATGTTCATTTCATCTTTCCATGGAAAGACTCCAATCCTTTTTAGCCTTAGAGTTAGACTGTGAATCTATAAAATTATGTTAAGTCACGTGAAAGTCATGAAAGCAAGCTCAGTAGCTTCTCACTGTCCCTGGGTGTGACCTCTCTCAAAGATGATTTATCTTACCTTATGGACCACTGAAAGGAGTCAAGTTCCTACAATAAGAACTAGGCTGTTGTTTCTCAGAAAGGAGAAAGGCAAATTATCTCATAGACTATTTGGATGTAACTGAACTAGGATGAAAAGATCAAGATTGCTGAAGAACAACTTGTGTGCTTCAGCATACAGCATAGTTAACTGCAATGATCCACAGTAATAGCTGGAAAGAGGAATGGACAATGAGGAGTTGCCCAAAGGGGACTTTGAGAGAGGGCTTCAATGGAGAAGGGTTTGGGTTATATTGTTGCGTGGCTTTTTTTAATATTGATATCCAATAGTAACTATAGGTGGTAGCTTCCTTCTGCTAGTATTGGTGTCTACTCTTTTTTTGGGACATATGTCAGTGGGTGGTAAAAAGGTATAGAAGTGATTTTGAGCAACATAGTAATTAAAGTTTGCTTATGCTTATTCACAATGAATTGTAGACTTTCAAAAGACAGGATCTCATGTGAGTTAGGCTAGCATTAAACTTGCCAGTAGCTAAGAATGACCATGAACTTGTGAACCTCCTACCTCTGCTTCTCCAATGTCAGGCTTATTGACATGGGCCACCATGCCCAGTTTCATGGGGTGCTGGGGTTCAAACGGGAGACTTTGAGCATGCTGGGTGGGTAACTCTAGCTGCTGCACAACATCCCCTACCCAAATTGTAGTTTACTTGATTCCACCATATCACATCCTCCTCCTGAGCTTGGCCCCTCTACTACTAATTCAGACTCAATAAGCACAGTGTGCAGTGTGGTTGCATAGACTTAATGCTTTGTCAGTGACTATTAGATAATGTTTGCTGTTTGCTTCAGTCTCTCCATCCCTTTTACCCCCATTTCTCCTATCCCTTAATTTTCATTCTTTACAGTGATTGCTGGATTTATTTCTCTCTCTGTTCTCACATGCTCACTAGAAGCTTTTGACCATAAATGGGAGCTTTGGGCATGAAAGGGAAATAAATGATGGTGGTAAAGTTTTAGGAGCACAGAAGGTGGATCTTAATAGCTTAAATTTTCCCTTTTGGAAAGAGATTTAGTTACTGAAAAGCAATGGTTACCTGTCTTCTGGCTTGATAATGAAGTTATTTTCTTCTAACTCCTGACTCAAAATATATTCTTGGTCTTCAGTATGTAAAGCTGCCAAGGCAGACCTGGTATTCATGGTGGATGGATCCTGGAGCATAGGAGATGACAATTTCAATAAGATCATCAATTTTCTGTATAGCACTGTGGGAGCCCTGGACAAGATTGGTGCAGATGGAACTCAGGTAAGTAAGGCTAACTTGTCAATCATTGCACTGCCCTGTGCATTCAAAAATTATTTTTAGTCTCTTACTGTAGTCACTTGTCAGGGGATGTAATCAAAGAACTGTGATTGCTAATCTTCATAGGTATGTCCAATCTGTAGCTCATGGGATGCATGCATCCAAGGTTACTATGATATAGCCCAACAGATCTGTAGATCACAGCCTCATACTTCAGTGTCAAAAGGTTAGATGTCTCTGCAAGAGCTACTGAGATCAGCAAATTAAAGATTGTAGGCTAGTAGGGGGTACTTGTTTTATATTAAGGCAGAGTATCTCATTTACACATAATATTTTCCCTGCCCTCAAGGACATGGTAGTCTTGAAAGTAGGGGCCAGGCTATGTTCACACATTTTAAGGATCATTCAGAATGTGAAACTACTCCATTCATTCAACAGATATTCATTGTTTGGTGGATCAAAATATGAAGCAACCAACTCAAAATTGTCCCATAGAGTCAAAATGTGGGAAATTAGAAAGATGAGTGAGGTCACAGATTTTGAACTAGAACATACTTGTTTCATCTGCCTGCTCTGCCAACGAGCACATGTGTGATCTTGACTCTCTCTTTCTCTCTCTTTTAAATTTATTTATATGAGTACACTGTAGCTGTCTTCAGACACACCAGAAGAGTGCATTGGATCCCATTAAAGATGGTTGTGAGCCACCATGTGGTTGCTGGGAAACTCAAACTCAGGACCTCTAGAAGAGCAGTCAGTGCTCCTAAATGCTGAGCTATCTCTCCAGCCCTGATCTTGACTCTCTGGCTTGATTCTGAGTGCCTCAGTTTTCTCCTTTGTACAGTGGGTAGAATCATAGCAGATACTTTATATTTGTTTCACAGTAAGATCTGATGAAGAAAACAAGTGTGATTCTGTAGCCCAGCCAATAATCAGATTTAGGAGGACAACTTTTATTTGTTAAATGAATTGGCAAAACCCCTACAACTATTAAAAAGATTTTTTTTAAAATTCTAGTTCTTAATAAGCACCTATAACTCAAAGTTTATTTTTCCTTCAAATTTGATATTTGATCTATTATAAACTTAAAGAGAGGATTGGATTGAGGAAGAAGTTTAAACTATGGGTGCTACAGGGCTACTGTGTCTTCTGACCCTGTGAAAGTCCCTACTGTGTAAAAAGTGGATTCACCCTGTCTCGCCAGGTGGCAATGGTTCAGTTCACTGATGACCCCCGAACAGAATTCAAACTCGATGCTTACAAAACCAAAGAGACCCTTCTTGATGCCATTAGACACATTTCCTACAAAGGAGGAAATACTAAAACAGGTAAGACCCAAACAGACATTGACAAAACAATGCCCAGCGAAAGCTCATAGTGATCATTAGGAATTTGAGGTTGATTTTGTCACTAGCCTGGCTGATTTGTTTTGGTGCCGAGTGTGGAATCCAGGGTCTCACACATGGGTCACAGGTATGTTGCCATTGCATAGCAGCCTCAGCTCCCAAGACATATAATTTTCAATTGTTTTCATTGATGTAACAAGGCTGACCCACTCTTTTCAGCCTGAGAAAGCACATGCAGTAGTGAAATGGAGCTGTTGATTCTTTGTTTCAGGAAAAGCTATCAAGCATGTTCGAGATACCTTATTTACTGCAGACTCAGGGACAAGGAGAGGCATCCCAAAGGTCATTGTGGTTATAACTGATGGACGGTCGCAAGATGATGTCAACAAAATTTCCAGGGAGATGCAGGCAGATGGTAAGGTTCCTATATATATATACCATCATGACTACTCAAAACACTGTTGACACTAAGCACACATTCCTATATGCTTAATTAAATGTCCCCTAGTGGATAACACAGATTTAAAAAAAAATCACATGCCTTGACAATTCTGTAATTAGGTGCTTTTATTATTAATGAAAAAGCTATGATTTGTTACAGCAGCGTTTCTTGTCTAGGGAATAGCAGCAACAAGTTACAATAGTATTGAAAGGGCTGTCTCCTAATCTGTTAAATAAATGTTCTCATAGGATGGTTGTGAAGGAGGTCCTGTTATATGATATATGTATGTGAAGATTTGTTTGAATTATGGACTTGCCATAGTCTAGAATTGCCTAGAGTGGGAGTCTCATCTCAACGAGAGAATGTCTAGATTAGCCTGGCCTGTGGGCATGCCTGTGAGGGGTTTCTTAGTTGGATTAATGGAGGTGGGACTGCCTATGCTGCTTATGAGTGGCATTATTTCACGGGCTGAGCCATGAACTGAAAGAGAGCTGAGCAGCAGCATCCGTGTATACACTACTCTCTCCCTGATGCTGGATGTAGTGGGACAAGTTCCCTCACCCTCTGGCTGCTGTGACTGCCTTGCTGTGATGGACCTGAAACTTTGAGCCAAAACAAATCCCTTCTCCCTAAATCACGTTGGTCAGGATGTCTTGTTATAGGAGGAGACCAACCAAGATGATATGCTTAGCAACAGCGGTTTAATGCTTACTTGCCAGATTTTCCATGGTGACCTAGTTTAGATTGCTAGGCCTTAAGTTGTACTTCCAGAGGGGAAAAATTTCTGTTTAAGCAGCACCTCATGCTATAAATGTCAGAATAAATATTAAAAATATGAAACTGTAAATACATTACTCAAATGAGAACCATTTGGGCTCATGCACCAACTGGGGTTTAGCTTTATTGCTTTTATTAGTGGAAAATTTCTTTGGGGGATGATGGAATATTTCTCCATAATGAAATATGCACATTAAGAATTCTGATGAACAGTAAAGAAGGAATTAGCCACTCCTACTGGACTTCCAAAATGAGCACATTTTAATCATTTGGGCATCAAGCACCTTGCATTGTATTATGTGAAGTTGAAATGACTCAGAAGTCTGCTCTGTGTCTGTTGTAGGTTACAACATCTTTGCCATTGGTGTGGCTGATGCTGACTACTCAGAGTTGGTTCGGATTGGCAGCAAGCCCAGCTCCCGTCACGTCTTCTTCGTGGATGACTTTGATGCCTTTAAGAAAATTGAAGATGAATTAATTACTTTTGTCTGTGAAACTGCGTCAGCAAGTTAGTTCTTGAGAACTTGTATTCATGAGTGTGGGTTAAAAATCTAAAATATCTAATGCTGGTTAAATAAGGAGTCCCATCTAGAGCTGAGGAAGAGCTATAGACTCTCTGCACTAGTTATTGCACAGGTGTTGCGTCCTATGGTTTTGAGCATATGAGATAAACATTCTCTCTCCTCTCCTTAGGGAGGTTGATGAAAGTCTTCCCAAGTTGAAACTTTGAGTTAAACACAAGAGTGTGAGACAGGATGATTGAAGATATCTTGGGACACTTAGTATCAGCCAAAGTTACACAGCAAGACCCTGTCTTAAAACCAAAACCAAGCGAACCAAACCAACAAATGTAGGAAATAAGTTTTCAAAGCCTTCCTAATCAAAACATGTCTCAACATGTGCTTTCATGTAACGTTGGTTTAATGAATCTAAGAGTGTGGTTGGAAGCTGTGACCCTTTGGTTCTAAAAGGGGACATTAAATAACCACAGCCACATCATATTGTTGTTAACTCAGGGGTCAGGTGTAGAAAGCTAGGGAAGGTTGTGTTACTTTCCTGTGCCCACAACAATGGGGCCATGTGTTTGGAAGATACACAAGCTATGGTTTTATATTGCTTGCTTTGTTTTTCAGCCTGCCCAATGGTGCACAAGGATGGAATTGATCTTGCAGGTATGCATTATGGGTTCCCCCTTATTTTTCTTTTACTGAAGATATATTTTTATTCATATGATATATTCTGATTCTGGTTTCTCATTGCTAACTCCTCGAAGACCATCCCTCCTCCCCTTCCATCTGAAATCCACACCCTCTCTATCTCTCATTAAAAAACAGATAGCCAGCCAGGCAGTGGTGGCTCATGCCTTTAATCCCAGCACTTGGGAGGCAGAGACAGGTGGATTTCTGAGTTCACCGCCAGCCTGGTCTACAGAGTGAGTTCCAGGACAGCCAGGGCTATACAGAGAAACCTGTCTCGAAAAACCAAAAAAAAAAAAAAAAAGAAAAGAAAAACAAAAAAACAAAAAAACCAAAACAACAACAACAACAAAAACAGATAGCCATCTAAAAATGATGATAAAACAAGACAACAAAACCAAACAAATCAGGCAAATAGGACAAGATAGTACAAAAAACAAAAACAAAAAAAACCCAGGAGAAAAGGTGCCAAAGAAAAAGCCCAAGCAACATATACAGATGGGGAAACACACATTTGCACACTCAAGAATCTCATGAAAACATAAAAACAGAAGCTGCCATTATCACATTTTAAATACAAATGTTGATTGGTGCTTGTTTCAAGTCCATCTGCCTGTTTTTGTTTAAATATTTGTTTAGTAGGAAACTTTAAATTTTTAACGTACCTGTTTGTTCTTATCCACTGTATCTGTCTCACCACTGTAGGGTTTAAGATGATGGAAATGTTTGGTTTGGTTGAAAAGGATTTTTCTGCAGTGGAAGGAGTATCTATGGAACCTGGTACCTTCAATCTGTTCCCGTGCTATCAAATTCATAAGGATGCCCTGGTTTCCCAGCCAACAAAGTAGGTTTGCTTTGCAAGATGCTAAAGTCAATCATATGTTTATTATATCGCAATATAAAAATTGATGTCAGTTTGTAATTTACTGTGATAGTTTGTGGTAAGATTCTTTACGATGTTTCGAGCAAATGATGTTTGTAGTTCTTTGTTGAAAAACAGCCCTGAGGCTGATAATTTGGGTCAGCTTGCAGTTAAGAGCACTGACTGCTCTTTCAGAGGACCTGAGTTCAATTCCTAGCATCCATGTAACAGATCACACCCATCTGTAACTCTACCTCCAGGGGGTCTGGTGACCTCTTTGGCCTCTCTGGGCATTAGTCATGCATGAGTCAAACAGAACACAAACTCTTCCACACTGAACATAAAATTTTTGAAAACCTAACATAAGTCATCAGCCCCGTCCTATAAACCTGGTTGAAGTTTAGCATATTTTTATCTGAAAATATGTAAAAGTAATTGATGCTGACCTAGCAACACAGTGCTCCACATATTATTCTAAATCCGGATGTATGCTAACTTTCAAGCCTGTGAGTGTCTCTGAAACTCTGAAGTGAAAACTCAGAGAAGTCAAAGATGTGAGGTAAAGGCCATAAAGGCAGGGAGATGATTCAGTGATAAATGTGCTTGTCCTGTAAGCCTGATGAGCTGATTTAAACACATGGAACCCATTAGAAAAAATGGATATAGCAGTGTATGTCTGTAACCCAAGCATCCCTGAACTGAACTAGGAGGAGGAAACGGGAGAATCCTCCTAAAAGCTGGAGAGCCAGTCTAAAGCAGTGAGCTTGTGGGGATTGATGGCAATCTCCTTTTGTTCTTCAAAGCTTCTCTAGTGAAAATATGTTACTTTATGGTCAGAGGATGACTCGGTGACAGGAATGAGACAATGAAGCATTATTTTCATCCCACCCCCAGGTATCTGCATCCAGAAGGACTGCCTTCTGACTATACAATGAGTTTTCTGTTTCGGATTCTTCCTGACACGCCACAGGAGCCGTTTGCTCTTTGGGAGATTTTAAATAAAAATTCTGAGCCACTAGTTGGGATCATTTTGGACAGTAAGTATATTTATGTGTGTAGCAATTGCTGTATACATATGATAATGCATGTGGCATGTCATCTTGACATTTTATGTTGCAACGCAACTTATGTAAATGTAGAAACAACAAGTAGTGAGTTATAAAATCATTGATTCATTCACCTATTAACCTATTCTCTCAAGGAATGCTCCCTGGGGGTTGGAGAGATGGCTCAGTGGTTAAGAGCACTGACTGCTCTTTCAGAGGTCCTGAGTTCAATTCCCAGCAACCACATGGTAGCTCACAACCATCTATAATAGGATCTGATGCTCACTTCTGGTGTGTCTGAAGACAGCTACAATGTACTCATATACATAAATTAAATAAGTAAATCTTAAAAAAAACAAGACTAACAACAACAACAACAACAACAACAACAACAACAAAATTCTCCCTGAGCATCTGCTTGGTACCAGCATTAGACACAAAGTAGTTCTCAACCTATGGGCTGTGGCCATCGG
This sequence comes from Montemys delectorum, assembly GCA_019843815.1. Taxonomy (NCBI): domain Eukaryota; kingdom Metazoa; phylum Chordata; class Mammalia; order Rodentia; family Muridae; genus Montemys; species Montemys delectorum. The sequence goes on along the minus strand of JADRCD010220788.1, from coordinate 2,887 downwards.
AAAACACTGATTTCTGATGGGCTTAGGAACTGAGACACTCGTCTGAGGAAGCTTTCTCCTGTCCTGTTCTGAAGTGTAGCACACAGTGCTCAGCTTTTGATCCATGTCGCTGAAGTCACTGAGTCTCAAAAGTAGAATGAAGTTAGAATCTAATCAATAGCAAAATTCCAGTTATGAAGTAGCAATGAAAATAAATCTATGGTTGGGGGTTCCTAAGACCATGGGAAATATGTGTTTTCCGATGGTCCCAACCCACAGGTTCAGAACCACTGCTCTCTGTGGATGGTGAACAAAGTGGAGCTAGACAAGCAGTTTCTACTAGAGAGTGAAGACTGTAGGCAGAACAAAAGTAGGGAGATGGGCAGAGTGTTTGGAGAGGTAGGACCAGAAGTTCATTTATTAGACATGGTTATGATAAATACGAATGCCTATTTGATATTCTATGGACTGTCAATTTGGCAGCATCATGCTTGGAAAAAATTCTGAGATAGAAATAAGAATTTGGAATCTGGGTGTGTGTGACACATGACCCTGTACTCTATTGTTGAGAAAGTGAAGAGATGCTGGGAGAGGTTGGACACTTGAAGAGGAACCATTGAGGGAAGCTTTCCCCTGTCTTGTTCTGAGTGTAGCACACAGGGCTCAACTTTTAATCCATGTCACTGAAGTTACTGAGTCTCAAAATTAGAATGAAGCTAAAATCCAAAACTTGAAAGGGATGACTACCTTCCAGCAAGCTTTTGTATAAGGGGACTAGTCTGATATCATTTCCAAAGGAAATAAAAGAAAGGTTTAATAACTAGAAAGTAATCAACAACTAAACATGGTTTGAAGAAAACCTTCTGCATTGATATGATAACTAAAGAGAATCTACAGACTGAAAGAGCTTAAGTCATTAACTTCATATACATCCTAGGCTCGAAAATAGTCTCAAAATGACTAAAATTAGTTTACTCCTTGTCCTTAACATTAACTGTCACCATGACACAGTGTAGAGTCACTTGAGAAGGGAGTCTCAAATAAAGGACTGTCCAGACAAGATTGGTCTGTGAGCCTCTCTGTGGAGGACTGGCTTGATTGGTAATGGATATTGGAAGGTCCAGCCCACGGTGGGCAGCTCCTTGCCTAGGCAGGTGGTCCTGTACTGTGTAAGAAAGCTAGAGAAGCATGAATCTGCTACAAACCAGCATCAAGCAGCATCTTCCATGGCATCTTCAGGTCTCTGTGGTTGTACAGAATAGCAAACAGGACTGGCTTGAGGTTCTTGCCCTGAGTTCAGTGATAGACCTGTGACCTGTAAGCTTAAATAAGCTTTTTTGCTCCCCTTGATTGCTTTTGGTCAGAGTGTATCTTACAGACAATAGAAAGGAAACTAAAATACTCCACTTAAAAGAAAAGTGAAAATTAAACATTACTGTAAGAAAGCACTGTTGAGAAAAGGGTATTTTTATTTATTTGTTTTTATTAAATTGTTTTAATTATTTACATTTCAAATGTTGCTCCCCTTCTTGGTTCCCCCCTCCTAGAGTTTTTCACCCCATCCTCCTTTGCCTCTGAGAAAGTGCTCCCCCACCCACCTACCCCCTCACCTATCCACCCCTCACCCCAGTTTTATCTTTAATAATGAAATATTCCTTGTAAGACAAGGACTTAACGTCAAGAAGCTTTTGTTTGTCTGTTCGTAATAAAGGAGGCATCTGTGTGGTAATGCTTCATGTCCTGGGAAAGCTGGCATCTGTGGTGGGCTAGTAGGACAAAGTGCTTAGGTTTTTTTTCCTAATAGTATTGATAATGTCCTCTCTCATTGTCTTCTTTCACTCTAAGTGTTGATGGCATCTCTCAAGAGGTGGTGTGGATAAGAGGTTAGGCAAAGAGGGATAAAGGAAGGGCACGTGTAGGTTCCTGCTCTCCCCCTCGGCACATGTCCTTAAGTCAGTTACTTTAGCCACCTGGAAGCCTGTAGCAAGCTGTGGATGGTTCAGTGTCTCAGCCCCTCATGCTGTTTTAGATGTGGTTCCAAAGGAATGGATTCACTATTTTCTGTCAAGCTGAATTTTAGGGAAAAGTTACTCATCTTTTAAAACTTTTCTTTATTTGACTAGATGGTGGAAAAACTCTAACTTATTTCAACTATGACTATACTGGAGATTTTCAAACTGTCACTTTTGAAGGACCTGACATCAGGAAAATGTTCTATGGAAGCTTTCACAAGGTTAGTGAGGCTTTGTATAATGAAATTGTCAGTTCTATTATCCGTCACAAAGAGGAGCAACAGAAATGAATATGTGGGAATGGGGGCTGAGGGAGTGGTTGTTTTGTTTTCTGAGACTACATTTCTACATTGCTCTGGCTGTCCTGGAACTCACTTTGTAGACCAGGCTGGCCTCAAACTCACAGAGCTCCATCAGCCTCGGCCTCTTGAGTGTTGAGATTAAAAGCATTCTCCACTACATCCAGCTCAGAAATGCATTTCTTAAACTTCATGGAGCTTTGGATTTCAGAGTTTAACTGGATTAAGAATTACTTCTTTTAAGACTTGATAATGACACCCAAGAGTCTGAGTTAGTAGTTCTGAGATGGGACACTGACCTGTGGTTCCAAGCAGGTTCTCAAGGGATATAGTGACAGATTTGGTCCAGATTTCCCCTTTGAGGAGAAAGCACTACATTGCTAAGCAACTAGTGCTCATTTGCCACATTACATAATATAACACATAATGTGTAATATGGTAAAGACGTTGGTTGGGCTAGTGAAATAGCTTAGTGTGTAAATGCACTTAGGGCCAGGCTTACTGATCTGAGTTTGACCCATGGAACCCATGTGAAAGATGGAAGGAGAGAACTGACTCCACAAAGTTGTTCTGTGACCTTGCTGGTCTTGCTGGCCA